>PVKA01006344.1:0-11367 GCA_004027165.1 Ctenomys sociabilis
GGAGCTATGTGGCTTACCCCAGAAGATTTTATTCAGTCTGCACGACAGCCATTTGGCATCAGTACTCCTGTTATCCAGATTTTAAGATGTGAAAACTGAGCTGTTAAATAAGTCATGTCAGTATAGTTAAGAAAGTTACAGAGCTGACTGAATTGTCCATTTGTCTGAAGCCTTCACCTGTCTTGTCTATCTCTGTCTTGTTTCATGGCTCCTTTCATATGTTGGCTTCTCCCATGAGCCTCTAAACTCTTGGGGGGAAGAATTTTAAACTTTTCCTTTCTTTTGTTAGTGCACCTTTGCAGTATGTTTATATCCACCTTGGGGAGTGGGTATGTCACATAGTAATGTGTTACATTTTTAGTCCCCTACAAACCCACCTCCTTCCCTCTTCCTCTAAATCCCTTTCCCATTTTCATTCTTCACACAGTGTTCATATTCTTGGGGCACTGGGTTCCTGTACAGGGTCAGCATTAATGCCACTTCCTTCCCTCTCCCTTCCCTTCTCACTCAGTTCTCTGTATGCCTCCCTGGTTGCAAGAGATCTAGGCTCTTGTTTCCTTCTACCTGTCCTTTGTTATTCTTTTTGGTTTCACTTTACCTCACTCAAAAGAGATATATCTATATCTACTTTTTCTTTGTTTAGTTTTGTCAGAAATGGGTGTTCCATTGCCATTTCAATATTGTAGGTGCATGAACTCAGCAAAATAATCCAATATAGTCCAGTAGTCCATAATAGTAGTGGGTTATCCATAGTACTGGCAATGCCAGAAGTTGTTGACCTGCACCTTTACTCAGCATATTACTTTTCATACCTCATTTTTATACTTTTCTGCTGGATGGCTAAGACCAAGATAAAGCAAGACCTATATAACAAGAATTGTAACTTCCATACTTGACAAGGTCAGTCATATCCCCTCAGGATTTACCCTGAAACCTTGTACCAGTTTGTAGAGCCTTTGTGAGTGTCAGCCATGTGGATGAGTCACAGCCATTGCTTGACCAATTTGCTCTCTTTGAAAGCCTGAGAGAATGTTTTCTCTCCATATGACTCTCCTTCAGCACACTCTATATTGATGATCACTTTTCTCTGTAGCCCCATAATCTCCTTGATCAGAAAATTTGGGACATCACTGAGTTACAGGATGTTACAGTACAGGTTCTCTTATGTCCTGAGTCCTCACTGACCTTAAAAGGCTAGAGCCAAAATGTTGGCATTCCTTGTAACCCTTTTTTCTTTTGTATCTGTTAGGATAGATATACAGCTACTTTCTCTTAAGTCAATGAGAAGAAAGATTTTTAATAATAGTGTTTGGACAGGATATCATGTCTGCATCTGGTACTATGAATAACCAGTACAAAGACAACAATATGCAATGTATTAATTATTGAAACTGTCCCACTAATCAGTTTTGAAACTGTCTCATTGCTATTTATTTCTCAATAACATTAATAAAATAAAAAAAATAGAAGTGGAGTCTCTAGGAGCAGAAAAGCAAATGGAGCTGGGTGAAATCTTAGTGTGATCCTATAGGTGCTCTATTTAAAGCAAGAAATGGCATTCTAGGTCTATCAGCATTATCTATTACTATGATAAAATGTGTATAAGATTGTGGTAACATTTATTCAAATGTACTAATCAAGTTATATGGGAAAAAAGAGATACATCATATATTTAAGCTCATGTAATTGATTTATTTTACTCAACATTGCTTTCCATAGACATCTATTTTCCTACAAGTTTCTCAAATTTACCTTCTGTATGGCCAAGTACTATTGCATTATATGTAGATGCCACATCTTAAAAATCCATTTGCCCAATAATGGATATTCAGGCTGCTGCCAGGACTTAAATGTTTTGAGTTGAGCTGCTATCAATATTGGTATGCATGTATTGTGATTGTGTGATCTCTTTAGCTCCCAGGGGAAAAGCGTAGCAAGGAAATAGCTGTGTCACGTGTAACTTCTAAGTTAAATTCTTTGAGAAATCTCCACATTAATTTCTATATTGGTTGCACCAGTTTGCATTCTCACCAAAAATGTAGTAGATGGGTTCCTTTTTCTTCATAATGATGCCAACATTCTTTATTCTTCAGTTCTTAATATTCCTATCCTTTCTGGTATAAGGAAAATCTTAGTGTTACCTATTTCTCTATATAATTTTCTTGTCCATTTGTACTTCTTTTTCTGAGGTCACTTCATTTGTCCATTTTATTTAATCTTTTATTTTAGATGGTCTGATATTTTTTTGAGTTATTTATATATCTTAGAGATTAGTTCTCTGTCTAAGAAATAGCTGTCAAAGGTTTTTTCCCATTGTGCAGGTAATCTCTTCACTCTAATTGATTACTTTGCTATATAGAACATTTTAGTTTGTTTATTCTTGCTATTATTTCTTCTGCAATCAGGTTCCGTTTAAAAGATTCTTTCCTACACATATGACTTCAAGTATTTTACCTATTTCATCTTCCAAAAGGTTCAGTTTTTCTGTCTTAATCCTTGGATTTTTGATCCATTTTGACTTTAGTTTAGTACATGGCAAGAAGTATGGATCCAGTTTCAATCTTCTGCAATAGATATCCAGTTTTCCCGCATCTTTTGTTGAATAGGCTTTCTATCCCCATATGCTTCAGCCCCTTTGTCAAAGATCAACTGGATGAATATGCCTGAGGTTGTCTCCTTAAAGTGATCTTTGTCTTCAGAGAAAGTGACTTCTCTGATCTCTTTCTATAAACAGTCCTCTGGGAGAATGATTTCTAGCTGACCTCTAGGTTAACCTTTATGACAGAAGATGGGCTCAGACTTAAGCAATATCCTCAGCACAGGCTGTAGCCAGACTGCTGGAGTTCTTTGTTCACCACATCCCCTTCATGAATGGCCTTAACCTTTCTTGCCTTGCTACAATTACTTGTGTGTCTTGGCTTCTGCTCTCATCTCCCATCAGGGATTCTGATTTGTTTTTCCAGGTGAATACTTTGGAATCACATTTCTAAGAATCCTAGCTGATTCCACAGTAGAGCCAAACTTGAAAATGAGTCTACAGGACTTTCATATAGAACAGCCATTTAGTAGAGAGAAAAGAGACCGAGATGGGTAGTGCTTTAGCTACAAAAAACCACCATTAGCCAGACATGGTGGCACACAGCTGGAATTGAAGCACTTCGAGGCTGAGGCAGCAGGCTTGCTGTGATTTTGGAGGCAAAATCACAGCACTAATGAGTTCAAGGCCAGC
This sequence comes from Ctenomys sociabilis, assembly GCA_004027165.1. Classification (NCBI taxonomy): domain Eukaryota; kingdom Metazoa; phylum Chordata; class Mammalia; order Rodentia; family Ctenomyidae; genus Ctenomys; species Ctenomys sociabilis. Next base: position 3,230 of record PVKA01006344.1, read on the forward strand.
GTGAACTACAAAGCAATGCTCTGTTTTGTTTTTGTTTTATTTTGCCTTAAAAGCAGTATACAGAGTAGAATCAAGTGAGAACCTATCCTAACTCACCTGGTACTGGTGATTTAACCCTTGACTTCCAAAGGTTAGTTTAGTCCTCAGAACTTGTTAGAAATGAGCCCTTATCCATGGATCCAGTGACAAGATGCCCTAGTTCAATCACCTATGTAGGGAAAAAATCCTGGCCCCTGATGCAGTGTCGTACCTACTGGTGGGGACAGACATGCCGTGGGCTCCATAAAGAGGCCAATTATGGATTTGGGGGGTAGCTCACTTGCTGGCACAGTAATGACACTGGGTCCTTGGCATTATCCTAAAACTTCACCTTGGGTCCCAGGGAAATCACCTCGAATCCCTGACCTCCAACCTTTCCATTAAAAGGTAACTGCAAATGTGCTTGTCTGTTGCAGTGGTTGTTGGGTCAGGTTCAGCCACACCACACCTTATGGCTAATTATAAGCTAGATAATGTCTATTAGATTTTGCATATATATGTGCACAGTATACATTATACATGTGCACATTAATACTAGAAGCAGAGACCTGTAGAGCACACAGGGTGTACTAAAAGAAAAAAATGTAGTTGGGCATGGTGGTAAATGCCTGCATTTCCTGTACTCTTGGAAGCTGAGGCAGAATGACTGTTCAAGTTCAAGCCTAGGCTGAGCAATTTAGTAAGATCTTCTCTTTAAAATATACTCTGAGAGTCTGAGGATGTATCTTAACATGGAGACCCTACATTCAATTCCTAATATTGAAAGAAAAAAAAGTAAACTGTGCTTTTCTGAGAGGTAGTTTATGTAAGAGATAGAAATACATTAAAAAACCAGGTGAATCTTGTATGTGAAGAATTCTCAGAGGAAGTAGATGGAAGAGCAATGGCAAAAAGCTGGGCACTGTCACTCAATGGCAGTGACAATGACAATGGTATCTCTCTGAAACTTATTTCCTCTTTTACAAAAAGGAGATGATGGGCTGGCCAAATAACTCAGTGGATTAAAGTCCTGCAGGCAGGTGCAGGGACCAGGGGTTTGATCCCTGAGCTGAGATGGCAATTGAGACTGGGCATGGGGGTGCATGCCTGTAATCCCAGCTCTTGGGAGGCTGTGAACAGGCAGATCACTGTGAGTCTGATCTAGTAGTGAGACCCTGAATGCCCTAAAAATACAATAATAATAATAATAATAAAAGGAAATAATGCTGTCCCTCTAGCCTCAAAGAAATGTTTCATTTTTATTTATTTATTATTTTTTGAAATGTATTTAGTTGTGGCAGGGTCTCATCGTGCAGCTTGGACTCCTGGTGATCCTCCTGCTTTCAGCCCCCACAGCGCTGCGATTAGAGGCATGCGCTACTATGCCCAGACTCTGGCTAGCCGCTCTGGGAGCAGGGATGGTGTGGCATGCGGTGCCAGCGATAGAGCCACAGTCCCTGCGCTTGCCTAAGGTTGCCTAAGCTTGTGCTTCAGTCCACTGATCTATGTCTCTGGCCCATCAGAGAAGGGTTTTAAAGATCCAGAGAGAAAACATATCTGAAAGATTGTATAAACTGTGGTATGTTTCAAATGAGGAAAGAGTTTTTGCTAACATCTCCTAGGGAAGGGGTATGTCCTCCAGAAATGTGGTTTAGGATTTCTTTTGACTTTTGGATGGGAATCTGGCCCTATGGGACAATCCCTATGTCCCTAAAACACAACCATGTCCAAGTAAACTTCTGTGTGTTTATTTAGTAAGGTGAAGGAGAGGGTATATCCAGTTTGATAACCTTATTTTTTGCACAGTTCAATATCTATCTTATCATTAATACTTTTTGGTTAAATATTATTTGAAAACATAATTTTTAGTTCCTATAACATTTTTATGTTCTGTAATTTGTTTATTCTATTTTGGAATACAGGCTAGACTTCTGATTTTGACTCAGAAATAATATTGTGATGTGCTAAGTATCAGCACATATCTTTTCTCTCTGTATATATTTCTAGACATTGATTTACTTGACAAAGAATTTAAAGATACCTAAGCATTTTTATATTTATTGTGAAGTTTACATTGAGAAGCAGTTACAAGTATATGAATGTATTTATTTTATTATCCTTAATTAAGAAAATTTTTCCTTCTTTATTGTTTTCTTTTTTTCTTTTTTTTTCTTTTTTGCTGTACCAGAGATTGAATTCAGGACCTTGTGCTTGCCAGGCAAACACTTATTCTACTGTGCTATCTCCCCAGCCTATTTACCATTAACTATTAAAGGCAAAAATAAACCTTGTAAACTATAATTTGCCTTGCACAGATTTGATTTTTAATAAGGCAACATTTTTCCACATGTTCATTGACTATATGAATTTTTATTTTCTGACTTCTCACTGTTAGTCAGTATTTTTTGACATCTATTATTTTATTTTCCTGACCTGAAGTAGGCCTCCCAAAGCTGAAAATTTTAAGCTGAATGGAATAAGAAACATGTCTATTACCTGTCCTAAAGAATCTTTAATGCACGTAAAATAAGTCACTTCTTCTGCCATTAACAAAGGTTTACTCGGCAATAAAAACAAAGTTTTCCAATATCCTATTATTTGAACATTGAAAAATTCAAATTTATTTCATTTTTAAAATTAAATGATTAATATGTACTAAAAATCCACAACAGACCTGACTTACTAAGTGACAGTGTATCCATATCCAGCTAAGCAATTTATCCAACACTCTATAATCCAAGCCTGCTGTACATTGTGGGCTTCCCTGGCAGAGTTGTATGTGTAGCCTGAACAGTCCCAAACTGTTATGCTATAGCAAAAAAATTTATTTGTGTTTCACCCTGAGAAACAGATTAAGCGTGGCAGACTAATTAATCTGACTATATGAAGAACACTCTTGAGTCTTGGCTGATAGCCAGTCTGCAGTTTGCACATCTTCCTTCTAGGATGTTTTTCCCTAAACATTACCCCTGTGATTCTAAAAGTAGTGATGCGAATAAAAGCTGGAAGCAAAGAAGGAGCCACTCTTGCTGTCTGGATACAAAGTGCTTGGGCTCTTGTTAATGCTGGTCCTTTCAGCACTTAGGCTCTCTTTTGTCCCAACTTTTTTTTTTTTTTTTCTTATTTGTGTATTTTGGTGCAGGGTCTCACTACATAGCCCAGACTTATAGTGATCCTCCTGTTTTCAGCCTCCCAGGGCTGGGATTACAGGTGTGCACCACCAAGCCCCGACTCTGTCGCTGGCTCAGCACATCCTGGAGGTGGGGCCACGGCGGCATGCAGGACTGGGGATCGAACCCTTGTCCCTGAACTTGCCAAAGCAGGCACTTTGTCTGCTGAGCTATCTCTGTTGCTCATGTCCCAGCTTGAAGGTGCTTCCTTTCTGATGAAACTTAAAACTTTTAAAATTATTTGACTCTGTCACATGCTCCTGATTTCTTTTGTATACCTGGATAAAATCAATCAGAAGTACCTGTATTTCAGCTGATATATTGAGCTGTCCTAAAAATTCCTCTACCAGATTAATTAGTCTGCCACCCTTAATCTGTTTGTCAGGAAATGGGCAAAACATAGATAATTTATACACACAGGTTTGAGTCCAACTGTCGATAGAGTCTTTGTTCCCAGCTGAAATCTCCAGAGTCTGCATGTTTACCATCTGCATGTCTTTAAGCATTCTGGGCTTCTGAACAGCAAGCTAAATGTTCCCTTAAGCTTAGCTTATAGCATTCTAGGGCTTCTTTAACTGGTGTCTTCAAGCTTTTGCAAATTCCTCTCACACACCAATTCCAAAGGCTTCTGAATCACATGATAAGGAACAGTCACAGCATCAGCTTCTGTTGCTGGAACCAATTCCCATCATAGCCAATTTAGTGTTCTCTGAGACAGAATGTTCAATATCTACAACCTAGAAGAAGAGAGGAGTACTTTGGCTCATACTTCAGAGGTTGCAGGTCAGCAGGCTCCAAGACAGAAACAGGGCCCAGCAGAGGAAAACGGCTTGCGGCGTGGCATCCCGGAGGCAGAGCACGTGAAAGCAGGTGCAGGGGAGGGAGGTGCATCTTCCTGGGTCCTGACTGCGGGGACCGCACCTTCTAGCCAGACCCCTCCTCCTGTCAGCTTGCTAGCTAGATTACCCCCAGTCCAATTGCCTTCCAAACATGTGTAGCTCTAGACCATACAGAAAGGTTTCCCTGAATTATGACAATGGGATAAAATTTTTTTTTTTAAATCCTGTGTCACTGACTTCTCTGTACTGTGGGACTTTAGGGCAGCTCTGGAATAAAAAGCCTGTGACTTAAATCACATTGCAAATGATACCTAAGAGGCTATAATTATCTTATCCTATTTTAAAATTAATACCTATTATCTGAATGCCTAACACACTGCATCTTTTTATTTAGTCCTCAGAATAGACCAACAAATTAGCTTCAGCAAATTAAAAAAAAATTATACCTGATAAGTGAGACTCAGGAGTTAAATTACTCATATGCGTTTTACAAATCAAAGAGTGAAGACAAATAAACAAAAACCAGTTCTTTATTTTCCAGGTATCTTTGTAAGCTCATCATATTCCTGGTACCCCATATTCTTTGCTAAATATTGCCAGTTTCTCAACACATTCAAAACTCATTCTTCTTTTTGTAGAGTATATTTTTATGGCAGTATTCTAAATATAATATTCACTGAATTAATTCAGAAGTTTTAGTTTCAAAATGATGGGTCATACTTCAGATCAAGTTTATTTATTATTTATTTTTAAGAGTACAAAGTAGTATTAAAACAGAAAAATTTTAAATCATACAGGATTTCACTAAAATATGAATTTCACAGTATTTGTTGTATTGCATAGTGCTGTTTTTAAGATTAAATTTAGCTGGATTAAAGTGACTGCGGGCAGGCACAGGGGCCAGGGGTTTGACCCTGGTACCCCTGCCATGTGGCCCCGCCCCCAGGGTGCACTGAGAATGCAATTGAGACCATGCATGGTGGCACATGCCTATAATCCCAGCTTTTGTGAGGCTGTAAACAAGCAGATCATTATGAGTCTGATCTAGTAGTGAGATCAGTAGACACTTCTCTAGAATATGAAAAAAAAAATCCAGTAGACACTTCTCTAGAATATGAAAAAAAAAGATTAAATTTAGCATCCTACTGGTACAATAAACTCTTCTGAAGTACAAGATAGGCCATGGTCATTAAGATGTTCTGATATATTTGACATAGATTTCTAAACATTGATTTATTTTCCCTCAGCTGAAGGTTGTTAGAAGAGAGAAAGAAACAGTTAAGACACCTATAATGCAACACCAAATTATGTGGGAACACAGTGATGTCATATGCTAAAAGAGGAGATAGGTTTTGACTAAATTCTTATTGTGAACTTTGGGTAGAGTGCAGAAAGAAAAGATACAGCTCAGTTAACCTACATATGTATGAAAAGTTTGGTTCTTTCCAAAGCACAACGAGTTGGGACCAAGCCACGTAACTGAGAACTACAGCGACTTTGTAATGATGAAAGCAAATGAAACAAGGTGAGACAGTAGAGACAAGGGCCAGCCAGATGTCCTCACAGAGCCCCCACTTCAGCCTGCTGGAGCAGGTGGTCATGGCAAGGCAGTTTCCTCTCAGAGATCAAGGTGTACTTTTATTGTTTGTTGATCATCTGCTTAAGAAATTACTTCTAGTTTCCTTAAGAAATTACTAGAAATCTCATTTTTACTAAAGAAGCAAATCTGGATATTCATATTTTATATCATGATTTCTTTTTAAATATAATGAATTAAGGTTATTTATACTGAGCTGTGTCAAAGCATGTCAAGGAATGGGTTTTCATAAGGTGGTTAATATAAAATACCTCTGCCACATAACACATCTTATGGCCTTGGGAGCACAAGGCAGAACAAGAAGATACTCATTTTTCCCTTTGTTTTATTTGGACAGTATTCAATTAGCTGAGAAGTTCCATAAAGAGAGGAAAATGTCATCAGTTTTTGAGAAATGCTAGCAATTAATACAGGAACAGTAGGATGCAGGTGTTGGATGGGAACACATTGGCAATTCTTTGTCTCTCAGTAACTATTCATGAAGGCCCATGATTCCAAGTACACATTCAGCAATCATAGTCATGTAGCTCAGAGGGAATAAGAAAGTGTCCTGGATAAATAATTGTCTGTAAGAAATTGCCAACAACTAATTCTATGTTAAATATAATCCTGAACGAGCATTTCCTATCATTAACTGTTGAACAGTGCTGTTCCTTTGAACTCTTCACTGCCTTATGCTCCAGGAAACATTTCTGGCTCTTTTTTAAAGGTCTTGCACCTGAGCCTGAGACTGGGAAATAATTAGCTTCTGCCTAGAGGACAGCGGCAGGTTGAGAATTCACCCCTCATGCCACTTTAAGCCTCAATAAGTGAGACATTTACATACATCCTGAGTTCGAAGATGCCCAAATCAGTGGACATTCTGTCTCTGTGATGTCAGCTTACAAGGAGTAGCAAATATTTTAGAGAAAATTCCCTGTATGAGTGATATGCTGGCATGTTGCTTGGAGAGCTAGAATCTGATGAGTCCCAAAACAATTTGTAGACATTGCAACATGGACTGCTGCCAGAATGGTATTCCACTGACAGCTTGCACTTACAGTGTTTGCATGTCATTGTCAGGGGTCCTCAAGAACCTGTATTAGTTCTATGGCAAGATCATAAAATGCACATTGGGGGAAAAAGGATTCTGAAGTCTTAGCCACAAATTCTCCATCTAAATAAGGGGCAAAATGATTTTATTAGGCAGTTAATTAAAAATAAGAACAATAAGCCAAGGTTATTTTCTAGTAAGAGTTGTTTCTCTGGGTTCCTACCTACCCATCTTCTGGCTCTGAGTTCTCATGTGGCATTTTCTACCACTACAAAATAGACTTAGCCACAACTTGAACTGTAAACCTGATTTTTTTAAATTTATTTTTTATTTTATTGAAGTACAAATATCAATCAGACAGTTTCAAGACACCTTAACAAGACAGATTCGATAAATTAATACATTGCAAGCTGTTTTCATAATGTTTTGGTATCGTACAAGGTGCACACATAATATTATATTTATTAGATATTATTTTAGCAGATGTCTCTTATCAGTAAATTAAGAGTGTAGCTGCTTACTTATTTTTTATACATGAATTATATCAAAACTTCAATAATTATTTTCCTAGTTGATGGCCATAGTAATAGAAGCCGACATAATATCCTGTCCAACCACCATTAGTGCAGATCTTGCCTCTCATAGGATTATGTAGAAGCACAGCGTTATCTATCCCAACTGTACTGTGTATACACACACATCATGATTTTTCTTTCTATACCCCTTCCTTTGTCTACACCTGTCAAAGGTGGGCACTCGATTGTCATTCAACTAACTTAGGTACTTGAACTCGACACCACAGTCCAACAAATCCAGCATTCCACAACAATAGTGTGTTATTCAAAGAAGTTGTCGACCATAACCATTTACAGCTCAGCTTAATATTATGGCCCCACGATGTATACTTCATTTTTATACTTTTCTGCTGGATGGTTAAGACCTAGATAGATCAAGACTTATATACCAACACATGAACTTTATATTTCTTATGTGGTCAGTGAAGTCCTCTCAGGGTTTATCTTGTAGTCCTGTACGTTATTCCGTAGATCCTTTGTCTGTGTCATCCATATGGATGAGTCACGGCCAATACTTGACCAGTTTGCTCTCTGTGAGAGCTTGAGAGAAAGTTTTCTCTTCATGTGACTCTCCCCAGGCACACTATAGAACTTTGATCTCTTTCCTCTGTGGCTCCATAATCTCCTTGTTCAGAAAATTTGGAGCTCACCTGAGTTTCATGATATTGCAGTACAGGTTCTCCTATGTCCTGAGTCTTCGCTGACCTTGAAAGGCTAGGGCCAAAATGTTGGCTGACTTTGTGGCTCTTCTATTTCTCCAACTCTGACTTGTGAACTTAGGTTGTTAGCCATCCAGAAGAAAAGCTGATTAGTATCCTGCAGCATATGCCATTCACTTTGCCTTGTCTGACTCAATTGATTTTAGTTGTACTTTTCCTTTTGTATTTCTGCTTTTCGCTTGTTATG
>PVKA01006344.1:11467-84308 GCA_004027165.1 Ctenomys sociabilis
TTTATTTCACTTATGAGTATATGTTCAAGTGGCATCCACTTCAGTATAAATGCTTCAAACTTATCATTCTTAATAGCTGAGTAATACTCCATTATATAGAAATACCACATCTTTTTCAACCATTCCTCATGTGATGGACATCTTGGTTGTTTCCAAGATTTTGCTATCATACATTGCGCTGCTATAAACATAGGTACACATATATCTCTGTGATACAATGAAACCTGATTTTTTTGTTTCAACTTTAAGTTCTGAATTGTGACCCTTACTACACCTAGCTTATAGCTATCCTGTTATGCTACTGTCCAATATTATTTTACACGTTCTGCTCTTTTTGCCTGGATTTTATATCTGGCTGCTATCCTATTTAGTGTCAACTTGAGCAGGATTTTACTGTATTTTGCTCTACACGTAGTGTAGGAGGAAGCACAGATTAGCTGCACATAATTCAGGTACTCTGCTTAAGTAGGAAGACATACCCTCATGCACACTTATGAAATTCTCCTTACTCATGGTTGGTGAGGGCTGGAGCTGGCCAGTGTAGGGCTCAGGCATTCCCAGGCCAAGTAATGGAATGAATTGTCTTCCACAAATGGAATAGCTTCTAGCTAGCCTGGGAGAATTGTCTTCAGTGAATGGAATAGCTTCTAACCTAGGAGACAGCAAGGCAGAGGAACTTTGCAAACAGTGAGTGCAACCTAGGCAGCTGAGTGTAAGAAGGAGCATCCAGGCCAAGTAGCCAGAGATTGCCCTGTTGTAATGTTACAAGGCTTGTGAAGTAGGGCCAGTTCCTGGAACAAAGAAATATGTGAAAAATGCTTCAGGTTTTTTTTTCCCATATAAGCATTCAGTAAATGAGATTGTGGGGCAAATGGTTATAGTACCAAGGTTTTACATAGTGGCTCTACCTACATGCTTGTGATTGTGTTGTTCAGAAAATCTTAAATATTTTTTTCTATCTTTCTACTTCCCACTTTAGGACACTATTTGTTGAACATAATGATTAAAACAAGTATTTTATGGCTCGATTCCCTGGATTTAAATTTCATCCCTGCCATTTTCCAGAGACTTGGCTTTGGGGAAGGTATACCATCAGTCTCTCCTGGGGTGATAGAAGCCACCTCATAGATACTGTGAAGGTTCAGTGAGGCACCGTGTGACAAGTCTATGTCACCATTAGTTATTATTACTTTTGGATATTTCCTATATCTACAGTTGAATTTCTTTCTTGGATTTGCCCTTACAAATCCAAATTCTTTCTTCTTTTTTTATTTCTGAAAAAATGTATGTGAAATATCTGCCAAATTCCTATGTAAAGGTTAGCAGTTATTATTGTTACATGCAGTGTGACTGGTCTTGAATCTCATAGTAAAGGCATATGAATCCTGCCGGGCGTGGTGGCACATGCCTGTAATCCCAGCACTTGGGAGACTGAGGCAGGAGGATTGTTGTGAGTTCTAGTAAATGAGATTGTGGGGCAAATGGTTATAGTACCAAGGTTTTACATAGTGGCTCTACCTACATGCTTGTGATTGTGTTGTTCAGAAAATAGCACCTGAGCTACAAAGTGAGCTTACGGCCAGTCTGAACTACATAGTGAGACCCTGTCTCAAAAAGACAAAAATAAATAAATAAATAAAGTGAGCTCAAGGCCATCTTTAACTGTGGTGTCTCAAAAAAAAAAAAAAAAAAAAAAAAAAAAAAAAAAAAAAAAAAAAAAAAAAAAAAAAAAAAAAAAAAAAAAAAAAAAAAGAAAAGAAAAAGAAAAAGAAAAAAGGCATATGAATCCTGTGATTAGAAACTGGTTCTGAAATCTCAGTCTAAAAAGATTCTATTTAAAGATGTGTAAAAATGCTGACTGCCCTTATTTGGTGCTATTTGAGTGACTTTTAAGATAGTATTTTAAAACAATTCTCAAAGTCTAACTTTACCTCTCAAGCACCCCCAAATGAAATGAAAGCGTCCAAGAGATGCTTTTAACTGGTATGGAGTACTTCCTTAAATATATTTACTTATTAATTATTGAAGTTTCAAAGGTCTTTTATTTATCACTTAACATTTTTCACTTTAGCTTTGAGCTTCCAGGTGGTCTGACTTTGTGGAAGGTCTAATTCAGCAACTCACAAGGTCGGGAACAATAGGTGAGAGAAAAAGACAAAAACTGTCTTTCAGGGTCCGCAGCTTGACTTTTCCCTGTGGTTTTGAACACTATCCAGAAATACTTGGTAAGAGAAGAATTTAAATCTCTGCCTGTTTTTGTTTTTAATATGTCATTGTTTAAGAAGTTCCCAGATGTCTAGTTTGCTCGTGTATGTCAGGGAGGCCATCCTGCATGCTGGTTGCCTATTAACACCAGGGAAATCCGATGTACCAAGAGAGTCAGATTCCTAAAGCTGCAAATTCAAAGGCCAGTATTTGTGTGAAATTAGGGGACAAATCTAGAAAGGTGAAAAGTGTAATTAATGTAAAACTTGAGACTTTTTCAGAGTGAAAAAGGAATTCTGAATAATTATGCTTGTAGGGCTGGCGAGATAGCGCAGGGCCTGGGTTGGATCCCCAGCACCACACGATGTGCCAGTCCCACCCCCAGGCGCTCTGAGCTGGTCACAGAGATCCGCAATCCCAGCACTGGGGAGACTGGAAGCAAGAGGACCATTACGAGCCTGAGCTTCATAGAGAGACCCTGTACCAAATACGTAAAAATAAACAAACAAAATAATAATAATAATAATAATCATGCTTGTGACTTAGATTAAGGACCTAAAAGTTACCAGTGTAATTGATCCTCAGAGAAGAAAAACATGATCAACTCAGTAAATGAAGGAAAGACTGATAAAATCATCATGCATTTGTGACTGTAACTCATAGAAAATCAGAAATAAAGGGTATTTGTTGAATTCACTGAAGAATGTATTAATGCAATTCTGAGAATGCTGTACTTAAGGCTGATGCTAGGGTTTAGATCAAGAATGTCCACCAAAGGCCCCTGCACTCATAGGCAGGGAGCATGGATGGTGACTGAATCATGGGGGCCTACAGCTGACTTAGTGCTAGGAGGTGGACCTAGTTAGAGGCAGAGCATTGGAGTTGTGACCTGGAAGGGGGTACCCCTGCCCTGGTTCCTTCCCGCACTCCCTCTGCTTCTTGGCTGCTACAGTGCCAGCAACTTTCCTTTGCTTTACCCTCAGCCATGTTGTTCCTGCCCTCAAGCTGGATAACTACGGAAAGCTGTGAGCCAAAATAAACCTCCCTTAAGTTATGGAAGATTTTGTTCCAGCACCAAGGAGAGTGAATAACACAGGAGACATCTGAATGATTCCTCCCTGAGATCAAAGTTGAAGATGTCTGATATGATGTCCAAGCTAGTGCTAAGAAGGAAGAAATAATAACTGTCACAAAAATAGGAAAGGAGAAATAAATACCACTGCAATCACATAGTTTATTTGTGTATAAAGAACTGAGGAATCAACAAAACAATTAATGAATTTAGTATGCTAGAGGGATACAAGATAAATACACAGAAGTAATTTGTATTCTAAATACAAATAATAGCAAACAACCAGAAATAAGTTAAAAACAATAGATGCGAAACAGAAATCTTTATGGATATTTAGCAAAAGATATATCACTACATGGAAAACCAAATGACTGCTAAGAAAAATTAAACAGGGTTAGTCTAACAAATGAAGAGATGTGTCATGTTTTTGGTTTGGAAAATTCAATATTGGCAAGAATCCAGTTCTTACCAACCTCATGAAACACTTATCACAAATTCAATCAAAATCTCAACATGTTGTCTTGGGAAGTGGTAAAAACTGACAAGCTGATTATAGAAATGTAAGTAAAAATTCAAAGAAACCTTAAGAAAGATCAAAATGGCATGAACAAATCACCAAGTTAGGAGAATAACATGACCTGACTTCAATACTTCTTACATAGTAAGTAATACTTGATTATTAAAAAAAAAACTTGTTTTATACAGAGAGCAACTGTGTGTACCTGCATAAAAATATAAATATGAAAAAAATGGAACAGAGTAGAAATCCAGAAATATATTTTTTAAAAATTATATTTAAAATACTTAACATTTTCAGAATCAAATTTTTAAATTGTATTTAAAATATTTCACTAAAATTTAGAATTTTAAACTATCTTTAAATATATAGCTCAAAAAATAAATAAATATATAGCTCTGCGGCATTATGTATTTTCCCACTGCTGTACAAGCATCTCTGCCATCTGCCTCTAGAACGCAACCACTAACAGCTAACTTCTCATTACCCTCACCATGTACGTTTTCCTTCTTACATAAAATAATATACAATAAGACCATAGATTTAAATGTAGAACACAAACTACAAAACTTTTAAATAAATCAGAAAAAATCATTACAGACTACATGGTTGATAAGTGCTTAGTGATGAGACAAAAAGTAGAATAATAAATAGAAAAATTGATAAATTAAGCTTTGCATACAATCTCAGGCTCCCAGCCCACCCAGGGCAAGGCCAGGAGATATTGACACAGAGAAAGCACAAATATACACCTCAACTCTGATGATAGCAACTGGAGTAAAGGAACAACTCCAGGCAGGTATAGAGTAAATCAGACCAAATAATCTCTCATGTAAAAAAGGAAATGATAACCATAATGAAAGAATTGTTGAGCATAGCTAAAGAAGACATGGATTTCAAAAAAGAGAGGAACATAGAAAAATGATGGAAATCTTGAATGAACAACATAGGAAAGAAGTAGGATAAATGAAACATTCAAAGAGATATCCAGGAAATTAAAAATTCTACTAAAAGCTGGCAAAACCATTTGAATGAAACGGAAGATAGGTTTTTAGACCTTGAAGACATCATTATAGCTAGTGACCAGGAAAGGAAAGATTTCTTAAAAATAACAAATAACCAGGAAATAATAGTTCAACAGCCACAAGATGACACAAAGATGAACAACATACAACAGAGAGGTGTCAATGAAAAAGAAAAAGTCAACACAAATGACATAAAAAAGAATATTTGTAGAGGTAATAGGAAGAAACTTCCTAAGCATGGGAAAAGAATCTGACATAAAATACATGAGGCATATAGAGTTCCAACTAGCCATATATAAAATACTGCACCCAGACATATAATAATCAAGATCCCAGAAATTCAGCACAAGAACAAAATATTAAAATCTATTTAACAAAAGAAACAGACAACCTCTACTGGAAAGGCCATAAGAATCACATCCGAATTTTCAACACAAACCATCAAATTAAGAAGAGCTTAGAATCAAGTAGTTCCAGTTCTGAAAGAAAACAGCTTTGAACCCAGATTTATGTACCCTGCAAAACTACTTTCAAAATTAATAGAGAAGTGAAATACTTTCATGGCAAAGAACAATTAAGAAATTCAGGACCATCAAATCAACCCTACAAAGAGTATAGAAAGATATTCTAGAAAATATCATAAAAATGACCACAGTTCTGAGAAAAATAACAGAAAGAAACCACCTACCAGGGCGAGCAATTAAACACAGGGGAATAGTAGGGAACCAAGAACAGGAAAATAATATGACAAAGATAAGCCAACACTTTCCAGTTATAACCACCAATGTAAATGGTCTCAACTCACCAGTTAAAAGAAAGTCTGGCAGTGTGAAACAAGAAACAAAATCCAACAATATGCTGTATGCAAGAAACACATTTAACTCAAAAGTAAATTCATAGATTGAAAGTCATAGAATAGACAATACTCCATGTGATAGGAACCCAGAAAAAGTAGGGATAGATATTCTGTTTGCAGAAAATGTAAAATTAAAATGAAGAATGCCCAAAAGAGATAAAGAAGGTCACAAAATACTTGTTAGGGGAAAACTTCAAGAAGAAGGCATATCAATCATAAATAGATGCACACCCCACTTAGGAGCACACAATTACACAAAACAACCATTAGTAGACATCAAAAATCAATTGAGCAATAACACAATTATAGTGAGGGACATTAACACCCCACTCTTACATAGAGATAAATAGATCAACTAGGCAAACAGTCACCAAAGAAAACCAAACTTGTGAAGAAATGGACCTTTATAGAGTATTCCACCTGGAATACACATTCTTCTCTGTACATGGGATGTTCTCCGAAATAGACCATATACTATCACATAGAGCATGCTTAAATAAATGCAAAGAAACTGAAGTTATCCCATTTTCTGACTATTGCACAATGAAACTGGAAATTAATAACAAAGAAACTTCAAATACTCCATACATACATGGAAATTAAATAACACCTTCCTGAACAACCAATGGGTCACAGGTGAAATTAAAGAAGAAATTAAACAATATCTATAATGCAACAAAAATTCAAAAACAACTTGCTGAAATTTGTGGGATGCAATGAAAGCAGTCTTCAGAGTGAAATTTATAGTGGTGAACTCCCACATTAGAAAAACAATAAGAAAAAGTAAATATTTTAATGCTGCACCTCAAGCTTTTAGAAAAAGAAATCCAAGTCAAGCACAAAGCCCCCAAAAGGGAGAGTTCTATAAAGAGCAGAGAAGAAATTAATATAATTGAGACTAAACAATAAAAGGAATTAATGAATCAAAGAGTTGGTTCATTGAAAGATTAGCCAACTTTATTAAAAAAAAAGAAAAAAGGGGGGAGCCCCTCAAATTCATGCAATAAGGAATAAAGGGAGTGAAATTATTAGACACTGGAAATTCAGAATATTATCAATACCTACTTCAAAAATCTTTACTCTCTTGAGATGGAAAGCACAATGGGCATATTCCTAGATTTGTATAAATTATTAAAACTAAATCAAGAGTATATAAAATTCTGATAGTGAAACTGAAAATATAATAAAACAACTTACCAACAAAGAAGCCCAGATCCTGGTGGATTTACAGCTGAATTCTACAAGAAATTTATAGAAGATTTAATGCCAATACCCCTCAAACTCTTCAATGAAATTGAAAAGGAAGCAATCTTCCCTAACTCATTTCTGGAAGCAAATATTACACTGATATCAAAATGAGAGAAAGACCTGACCAAAAAAGAGAACTATAGGCTAATCTTCCTAAATGAAAATGGAGGCAAAAATATTCAATAAAATACTAGCAAATAGAATGCAGCAGATCATCAAGAAGGTCATCCTCTATGACCAGTTGGGATGCAGGGATGGTTCAACATATGCAAATCTATAAATGTAATACAACATATCAAAATAGCCAGAAGTCAAAACCACATGACCACCTCTTTTTTATTTTTATGTATTTGGTACAAGGTCTTACTATGCAGCTCAGACCCTGAGTGATCCTCCTGTTTTCAGCCTCCCAAAACCTAGAATTACAGGTGTGTTCCACCATAACCAGTCTGTCTCCATAGCTGGTTCAGTGCACTTGGGGGCAGGGCTGGCATGGCATATAGTGCTGGGGATCCAACCCCAGTCCCTGTGCTTGCCTAAGTAGGCACTGAGTCTGATGAGCTATCTCACCCACCTGACCATCTCAATAGATGCAGAAAACACTTTTGAGAAAGTCCAACACTCATTTATGATAAAAACCCTAGAGGGCTAGTGAGATAACTCCAGATGTAGTTGTGTACAGCTATAATCCTAGCACTGGGGAGGCTAAAAACAGGAGAATCACTATGAATCTGAGCTGTGTAGTAAAACTCTGTAACAACCAAATACATTAAAAAGAAGAGAGAAAGAAAAGGAAAAAAAAAAAACTTCAGAAAATTGGAATCTGTGGCAAACCAACACCCAACTTCAGATGAAATGGATAAAACTTGAAAGATTTTACTTTAAAATCAGGTATAAGACAAGGTTTTCTTATAAGACAAGGTTTTCCTTGTCTTATCCACTCCTATTCAAGATAGTTTTGGAAACACAAAATTAATCAACAGAGAGAAATAAAAGGAATAAGAATTTTAAAGGAAAAAGTTAAATTATTATTTGTTGGTGACTTACTACTCTAAAGGGGAGACCCAAAAAACTCCACAAAGTAACTACTAGAATTAATAAACACATTCCAAAGCTTAGTAGGTGGTATGGTTTGTGTCTACTTGTCCCCTCAAAGCCTCATGCAGAGGGCAGCTTCTGGAGTTTGTGATTGATTACTGTGCATGTGGGTGCAGCAGCTACCCTGGGGCAGGTAATCAGCAATACAGTGCAAGGAGGGGAGAGAGGCTGGCTAGATGCCTGGGCTGCTGCCACTCTTTTTTTGCACTCTTGCTCTTTACTTCTGCTTTTTTTTTTTTTTTTTTGTCTTTTTGAGACAGGGTCTCACTATGCAGTTCAGGCTGGCCTCGAGCTCACTTTGTAGCTCAGGCTGGTCTCGAACTCACAACAATCCTCCTGCCTCAGCCTCCCGAGTGCTGGGATTGCAGGCATGCGCCACCATGCCCGGCCTTTTACTTCTGCTATTAACAATTGCTCTTTGCCATGTGCCATTCTGCTTTGGGGCCAGGGTGAGAACAGACTGAACCCTCCACTCACTGTAAGCTAAAAAACTCCTTCCTTAATTTTGGGTGTTTGGTATTTTGTCCCAGCAACAGCAGAATAGGAACTAGGACAACAGTATACAAAACCAACACCTAAAGTTCAGTAATACACAAACAACAAACTCATTGTGAGATAAATTAGGGAAACATCTTTCACAATAGAATAGAAAGAATGAAGGAAAGAAAGAAAGAACAAATGAATGAATGAACAAAAGAAAGAGAAAAGAAAAAAAATTCTGAAGAATTAACCTAACAAAGGAAGTAAAAGATCTATACAATGAAATTACAATACCCTGAAAAGAAATCGAAGATTTCAGAAAATGAAAAGACATTTCTTGCTTATGGATAGGAAGAACCAACATTGTAAAAATGGCCATACCCTCAAAGCTGTTTTACAGATTTTATGCAATGCTGATGAAAATACCATTAACATAGCACCCAGATCAAGAGAAAACATTCCTAAAATTCATTTGTAAGGAGAAAACACCTAGAATAGCAAAACCAATCCTGGCCAACAAGCACAAAGAAGGAGCCCCGCCCCCTGGGTGTGCTGAGACATGGATTGAGACTGGGCATGGTGGTGTGCTCTGTAATGCCATCACTTGGGAGGCTGTAAAAAGGAGAATAACTATGAGTCCAATCTAGTAGTGAGACCCTGAATACCTTGTAGATTCTTCTGTAAAATACAGAAAAAAAAAATTGTTTAGGAGCTTCCACCCAAGATTGGCATGGTGACAAGGAAGTCCTCAGATCTTATGAAGAAATGCTTTTAAAAAATAAGCTAGTAGGGGCAGCTAGATAGCTTAGCAGACT
The DNA here is from genome assembly GCA_004027165.1 of Ctenomys sociabilis. NCBI lineage: Eukaryota > Metazoa > Chordata > Mammalia > Rodentia > Ctenomyidae > Ctenomys > Ctenomys sociabilis. The sequence goes on from PVKA01006344.1 coordinate 20,784, forward strand.
AAAGTCTGCTAAGGGACTGCAGTTCTATCCCCATCTTGCCGTACCGGGCCCCTCCTCCCTGTGCACTGTGACAGTGATTGAGATTGGGTATGGTGGCATGCGCCCATAATCACTGCACTTGGGAGGCTGAAAACAGGAAACTGAGCATCCTGTCTGCATAGTGAGACCCTGTAGATCCTGTACTAAATACATTTTTTAAAAAAACTAAAAATAAGCTGGTTATGAGCATAAAACAGCATCCTTTGGTGGCACATGCCTGGAATCCTATCGCTCATGAAGCTGAAAATAGGAGGGTCATTACAAGTTTGAGCTGAATATTGAGACCCTGTACCAAATACATAAAAAAATCATCTGTCAAAGATCCTCAAAGGTCAAAGAAGGGGGACAAAAATGGAAAGTGATCTGAAGCAGAAGATGGTCCTGACAGCAGCCAGCAATGACCAGAGTCTTCCCGGGAGAAAATTTCCTCTGCTGCAAAAACAAGAGGTCCAGCAGTGCCCAACCATCTGGTCCCTGCTGCTCCCTGGAAGCCCAGAGTTTTTTCTCTGCACTATTGGCACTGGGTCTGATTTTCTGGGTCAGAGACTTTAGAACAGAATGTGTTATAATCTGAGGCCTTCTGTATGCTGCCTTTTTCTTTGTCTCAATTCCTGTCTTAAGGATTGTTTGCAAAGTTAAACTTCTGCCCACAGATTTGTTTTGCAAGAGATTCTGTATCAAATACTTCTTTTATGTGTTATGACAGCCTCACCTCTAAGCTGTGTTCCACCCTTTCATTAATTAGTGGATCCTTAGTGCTGACAGGGTGGATCAGCTTCCCGGGGAGTTTCAGAATTGGTTCATTGATGGAGAGAATATTTGCGAACTGCCAAGAGTAACACTCATGCAGGATTCCTACCTTATAAAGAAGGCACTGGATGCGATTGATGTTTGAGCATTGCATAGAATAACAAAACAGAAAAGTGGAGGGATCTCTCATTTTAAAACTTTATTTCAAAATTTTTTCTTCCCTTCTTTTTCCTTACAGTTTAAGTATAGTTTGTGCGCTTCTAATCCTAATCCAAAATGCTCCACAATCCGAAACATTTTGAACACTAATATGATGCCATAAGTGGAAACTTCTATTTCACAAAGCATCATTTAATGTACAGCATTAATAAAAAATATATAAAATACCTTTAGACTATGTACTAGTCCTATAGCTTATGTAAATAAATAAATTTTAAGTTATAATTTGGTACCATCCTCAACATTGTGTATGTTTGTCTATCACTGTCTATCCACTTATCAATCTATCTTCCAAAATCTGGGGGAAAAATATAAAATTCTGGCCCTAATCATCTTGGATAAGGAATATTCAACTGTAAATTCAACTCCAAATAGGTTCTTCCTTCTGCTGTCCCTGTCAAATTTGATAGCTACATCTCTTCCCAGTCCTGAAAGCTGGTCTTCTTGAAATCATTTTGTTGCAGGAATTGTTTTTCTTTCATTTTGTTTGTGGTACCAGGGATTGAGCTCAGGACCTTGTGCTTGCAGGCAGGACTTATGCCACTGAGCCATCTCCCTGGCCCCTTGGAATCATTGGATTCCATACTGTACGTGGCCTTCAGCCTTTGGGGGAGGCCACTGCAGCCTGCAGCAGCTTTGTTTCCCGGGCCACTTGCATTCATCTTCTCTCACAGTAACATTTGCACCGCTGGAATCTCCCTGCTCTGCTTATTCTTCTTCGTCTAGACCACTGCAACGCCTGACTACCCCACCTCTAGTCCCTGTCTTAATCCAATTTATTCTTCCTACTTATATCCAACTATTCTACCTAGTGTACAGTTCAAGTCACCACATTCCCATGCTTAAAAATCATCGGTTCTCTGCCGTCACTCATAAGATCAAGTGCAAACCTTTCCTGGGCATCAGCTTTCAAGCTCCTTCTTCAGTTATTCTCCTATGAGGTAGCGGCCCAACTCTGAGCATGCTCTTTCCAACTCTCCCTCTTGTCTTCCTTTGGCTCCCAGTTGGATCTGCTCTTTTCCTCTTCTCAGAAACTTTGGGACATTTGAGAAAAAATCTTTGTGGACTCACTTTCTGTCTTTTGTCTTACTCTCATTGCTAAATTGTAAGCTCCCTGCTGGCTAAGCCATGTTTTTCCTCATCTTTATAAGATCTTTATCTTTCTATATATTATACAGAATTTAGCACATCGCAATCATTTAATAAGTATTTATTCACTTTAAATACTGTTTAAAAACTATACTTACACATTAATTTTTTATGGGACCAAAAGTTTAGAGTATCGACTTTTCTTTTTCTAATAATGGAGCACTGTATTCAGTATGTATAACACACAAAAAATGAGGGGAGAGGACAAAAGACAAAGGCTGGCATTCTTTAGTCTTTTTAAACTGTCATGAACTTGACATAGCTCTTATATAAAGAGACACTGTACTTCTGCAGGAAATAATATGGAATGTGTAAGAGAATTGTGGCTTTTCAAAATTATGTAAGAGACATACTGAGCTGGAAAACACAGAGGTGTTAATGACAGCCATCTGTACTGCCAACGCCTGACTGCGGTCTCACCTACCTACTTTATAATCATGACCATTTTTTCTATAATATATTATCATTACTATTATCACTATTGGTGTTGGTGCTCAAACCTCAGGCTTCACACATGCTAGACAACACTTGGGTATGAAATATTATTATTATACTGTGTTTTAATATTTCATGGAGCATTCTTGCAAATGTCAGGCTGTCTATGTTTCACTGAGGGATCCAGGGGAAAAATGTTGCGCTCTAAATTTGAACAGGGCCTTAAAGGGAATAGAAATGGATTTTATGATGGCAGAATTGAATTCTTGAGGTAAAGGGAAGTTTCTGTGGGTGTTGGGGGTCGTGGGGTCGGGAGAATGAGAGATTCTTACATATCTCCTTCTCACTGGATATTCCTTTCTGGAATTCTTCTCTGATGAAACTACGACATGTCTCGGGGTTTTGAGGGGGAGGCGGAACCAGAAGTTGAACTCAGGCCCTTGCACTTACCAGGGGAGCACTTATTCCATTTCCTTGGACCTTTCTTTCTGTTTTAAATAAGAGCCAGTCCTTTCCCAGGATGTTCAATAAATACTCACTGATGGGTTGTTGATTGATACCCTTGACTATTCCAAATGGATTAACAATGCATGACTTGATTGCCATGTGGAAATTCCACCCATGATGACCACTGGCCCAAAGTGACCTGGGATCACATTTGTTCTTGTTTCAGTAAACCATTGGCTTGCAGCCCCTTTGAAGTCTAAGCCCTGGCTTGTGTAGCTCCTCATTAGATGCTTTGTGTAAACAGGAGAGGATCCTAAATGTGAGGAGTAACACTCATCAGATTGTTTTTCTTGTTTCCAGAGACGTTGAAAGAGCACAGATTTGTTTTATCTACAGTCTTCACCTAGTTTTCTCACTCCATAGGCTTCCTCTACTTCCACTGTGAAAGACAGACTCTAAAACAGAAAGTTTAATAAAGACCACAGGAACATGGTACTTTTCTTAGTCCTGCATAGGAAACTATAGTCCCGGGGAAGAGAGGAGGAGGAAAAAACAGAGGTCAGAGAGGCCATCTCTTCTTTTTCCGTCTAGACTGCTACAGATAGAATTCCAGGGGACACAGTGATCCTGGAAAAACTTGAAACCTCAGTGTGTTGGGACACACTTAAAATGTAGACTATGAAATCCCATCATGCAACAATAGACATCATTCTGTACATATCATGTAAATCCTTCTAGATGTTTTCCCAAGAAAATGTACATATACTTAGACTTTAAAAAAAATATTAGTCGCACTAATTGTACTTTTCCCTGCCTCCTTAGGAAGAAGGCAAAGGTGAGGAAGTCACTTCCAACTGTCATCTCAGTTTGTATATTTTTTAGATATTAATTTCTATTATTGCTGCAGATCAAACTCAGAATATGCTACATGCTAGGCAGGAACTCTTACCACCAGAGCCATATCCTCAACACTGTACCTAACTTTTAAAGGCTGAACATAAACTTAGCAAAAATTCACAATAGAATGTGTTGGGACACATTTAAAATGTGAAATATGAAATCCCATCATGTAAAACCTGACATCACTCTATGCATATCATGTAAAAGTTTTTCCCAAGAAAACATACATGTACCTAGATTTAAAAGAATATATTAGTCACACTAATTGCTATGCCATCTGTGCTTAGTTGTTGTTATTTAAACACTGTCTTTAATTGCTGTCAATAAGTATAGATAAACAGGCATATATATATATATATATATATATATATATATATATATATATATGTAATAGCTCTATGTATTTGATTTTAGGAAATGTTTCATACTATTTGCATATTACTTCTCAATTCTGGATTTGAACAGTTACAGTCATGAGCATTTACAATTTTGCAATGTTATTTTTACACTAGGACTCAGGGATGCAATATTAAGATATTTTTGGCAAAGATTTCTGGCTTTTGGCCTAATATGTTTTTTAATGTAACTCAAATATTGCTTCATATTACTCAAGACCACCTTGTTACTTATTAATTTGGATAAAGCTTAGAGAGCTTTACATTACATTTTACATTGGAGCAGTTAAATGGCCTCCTTCATAACTTCTCCATCTTCCTCTTAATGTCCTCCTTTTCTGATTTTGATCCTATATATTATTCAGTGTGCCATATGAGTCTGAATTTGTATATAAAGGTGTAGGAAGAGCTCTGCTGAATTGCCTGGTGACTTAAGATGCTATGAGAAGAGTCCAATCATGTGCTACCCAGTCACCCTACAAAACTCTTTGCCAACAGCTCTCTAAGTCCATTTTCCAGATAAACAACTCCATTTGTGTGTTGATTTTACCGTGATCTCCAAAGCCCATCCCCCAATTTCCACTGCTCCATAAGTTGAGGAACTGTGTCAAGTGGCCAGACTGTCATTTGTGGTCATCTAGAATTCTAGTAAACGAGGATGACACTGGAATATAGATACTTACTCATCTTGATTAATTTGAATGGAATTGGGTGCAGTTTGGAAATATCCCTGAAGTGTACTTAGTCATTTAACATGGATTTCTGGACATGTGCTTGAGAACTAGTCTCAAAAGATGGATCCTAGTTTTCTCCTTTCATAGTACAAAGAAATCGGGGTTTAGGGAGCGAATATTCCCAGGATCATTTGGATAGAGAGTTGGGACATGGCCCAACTTACAGGTTTCTGTCTTCTGATTTTTCTGCTTCACATCATGAGACCCACTCTGGAGCCCTTTGTCTACCTCAGAAAAAGAAGAGCATCACTTACATATCCCAACCCAATCCTCTTGGGGCAGAAGGCTCCGACACCAAAGGACATACAAGGAAAAGTAGGTTTTGGCTCTAAAGAAGCCACACTTTGAGGAAATGAAACATGCTTCTAAATAGCAGGGAAAAGAATGAGCACTTAGAGTTCAAACCAAGAAGTCTAACATAGCTGCTATGTCTTCTGATTGTCTCATAAATCTGCTTAATCCTCCATGGTCTGAATCTTAACTTCCATATTGGGGCCTTGGGATTCAAGATTTTGAAGATTTATTCTAGAGGTTGTCATATGACTTTTGTCCAGTCTTTGTAAATTACTTTAACCTCCTTATGAACTGGCCCCTTCCTAAACAGAGATAATATCGCTTGTTTGCCTGAAATGCCCTTACAAAGCCCACAGGATACTGAAGGGAATTTTAGTCTAGAAGGAATTATTTTTTTACCTTTTAATGAACATTTAGGTAATATCTGAGATAATGACATTATCAAGTTCATTTTGTGGGCATTTTAGTTTAACAAAATGTAAATAGCTCAAGAATGTTTTATCTTTTACCTTTAAACATATTTGTTTCATTTTGGGATATTTATAGATCACATCTCATATGAAAAACTGCCCTTTGAAAATAAAATTTAAGATTAGCTATCCCCTCTGAAATGTGCCTGGGACCCATCTCTTCTGTATGCATAGAGTGTAAGGTACAGGTCTTCCTGGCTACTGAGATCTAGTCTCATGCATTAACTTACCAGTAAGTCAGTGCACTACTGACTTCTCACTCTACAATGTCCATTCCGATCTCTCCATGGAGTCTTACGACTGTATTCTGCCTGCCTACTAGTTTCTACTTGTGAAACCCACAGCCAGTGCCACCTCCAAATGCTCTAAATTGAACTCATCATTCATTAACTTCCCTTTCACCCATACCAGCTACTCTCCTGTCCCACTTAGCCATTAAAGCCTGACATTCATTCTAGCTCATCCCCTTTCATGAACCTTTTCAATCAATTGTGAAGCCTTATCAGTATAGCTAAAGGTTTTCTCTGCTTCTCCCCCACATTACTATCCTAGCTAAGTTTCTTTAATTTCTTTTCAGTTTTATTAGTACATGTTGCAGTATATAATGATTACATGCATCATAGGGATTGGTACATGTGCATAACACATACAGATTCCCCTGTACTGCTTACTGCACCCCTTTTTTATCCAGCATCAGATTCATTTATTTAATACATAGGGCCTTGTCAATTTCACAAATTGTCAAACACATTGTATGTATGTGTATATCCAGACTAATAGGCCAAAACACACATAAAACATGTAAAAGAACTGCATGAAGTCAATGGTCACTTTTACATACAGTTCATAGTAGATTATACTATTTTCTTTCCCACATATACATGAAGTAAAAGACAGAATATATGTATATATCCATAAATTTACATATATTTGCTTTTCATATACATGAAACCATATGATATTTAAGCTTGTGTGTCTGAGTAACTTCATTTAACATTATGATCTCAAGTGCATCCATGTTCCTACAAATGACTTAATCTTTCACTTTTATGACTAAGTAGTATTTCATTGTGTAAAAATGCCATCATTTTTTATCCATTCATCTTTTGATGGACTTATAGTTGTTTCTGAGATTTAGGTATTACAAATTACACTTTTATAAACATGAGAAAACATGCATCACTCAGGTATTCTGTCTTTAATTCTTTTGGGAAGATACTACAAGGGATATATCTAGGTCAAATGGAATTTGTTCTTCTAGTTTTTTGAATATCTCCATACTCATTTCCATAGTAATTTTAACAACTTATAGTCTCAACAACAGTGGAAAATTATTGTTTGCTCTCCAGTCTCAGCATTTGTAGTTCTTAATAGTAATCATTCTTTCTGGAGTAAGATGGAATCTTGGTGTTGTTTCAATTTACATTTCTCAAATGGCCAAAAATGATTAACATTTTTTACATATATTTATTGGTTATTTGTATTTCATCTGAGAAGTATCTATTCATTTCAGATGCCCATTTTTAATTGGGTCTTTAAATTTTGGGGTCTTATTTATTGATTTATGTATTATAGATATTATTCATTTGTTTAAGGAGTAGCTGGCAAGCTTTTTTTCCCATTTTATAGGAAAATTGGATTAGATGGCCTTTACCTCAATCTTACAAAGTGCATTTATGCAAAACTAGCCAACATCATACTAAATGGGCAACTAGCTAAGTTTCTTGTGATCTCCTGCTTGAGTAATTGCTACTTACTGATTCAACAAATATTTATTAGGGTTATATTGCAGGAACTTGAGTATTGTTGGTAAATCGAATACACAGAGATCGCTGTTCTCACAGAAGTTGCATTCAGTAGGAAGAGGGGGCAGTCAGACAATAAAATAGAATAAATGATAAAGTGGACTTTGGACTGGTTATCACCTTATTATAGCCTGTTAAACTGAACCACCCTGGTGCTGGATGTGGGAGGCTTACTGGAGACCTGTTGCGCACAGTATATGAGGTGGAGGCTGCTAGGGATACTCTTTGGAGAAGCTGTTGGGAGTTGTTGGAAGCTGCTGGTCTCCTGGGCTATTGTTCTGGGGAACATTGTCATGCTGCCTTTCCTGGTGAACTTAGTTGTTTTCATCAGATGAGGAGTTTGAGACCTTGTCACTGAGAATGGCTATAATTCATCACTTTGAGCATTGTTTCCTGGCTCAGGAGGGGAAGATGGTGCACTGTTCAGTCTCCTGGAAAAGTGTGTTGCTTTGGCTTTTCTGATAGGAACTCAACTTTCCTCATCATTGGAAGACCTCAGGATTTCACTGTTGCTGAGGATGGCTGTGGTACTTTTGGGGAGGGCTCTGGTTCTTAGCTTACGCACTGTTTCCTGGCCCCAGTGCCGATCCCTCAGCCTGCTAGCATAGACTTTCTAGCTTCTACCACTGACTTTGGGGTCTTCCCAGTGCAGATCCATGACGTGGGCCTCCATGAGACACTGTACTCAGCTCTAGGCCTCCAGCTGGCCTTGTGCGAGGCAGTGTTATGAGCTCTCAGCTTTTAGCTGGACTCATGCAGGGTATTAGGATCCAGGCCCTCAGTTGTATCTTTAGTGCGTGGACAGATTTTCTGCACTTTGTTTATGATTCTTTGGGTGATTCCTTATAAAATAATCTTATAAAATGTGTCCTGTATTATATTGCTTCCCTTTCAAAGCCCCAAACCACAACAAGTGGATAAGTTATTTTATGATCACTATTAAAGAAAGGAAGTCATTACTGCTATACTGTCTCTCAAGTAAATGTTTGTTTAAAAAAGGAAATAAATGAAAACAAGAGACAAGAAAAATTTCGTAGGACTGTCCTGCTACAATGCTGTATATGGTTAAATTTCTAAACTTCTATGTGAAGATTTGTAATTGTTTATTTTTAATTTTTTTTTACTTTTTTTTCCACATTCTGTACAGATTTAAAGTTTAAACTATGGGGGCCAGGGAGATGGCTCAGTAGAATAAGTGCTTCCCTGACAAATGCAAGGGCCTAAGTTCAATCCCTGGTTCCACCAAAATAAATAAGTATAAAAATAAAGCTTAACCTATTAATGATTGATGGAAAATACCTGTTCCATGTTATGTCTAAAGCATTTGATATTCAGACAGATAATGATGTTAAACTCAACAGCCTATGCTATAGGGTAATAAAACCATTAAGCTTCTCTTCTGGAGGGATAACAATCTAAGTTTGCAGACAAAAAATTAGAGAAAAAGTAGGGCTATGAGGATAGCCAACATTTTTTGTCCTAGCCCTTCAAGGTCAGTGAGGACTGAGGACATAAGAGAGCCTGTACTGTAATATCCTGTAGCTCAGTGGTATCCCAAATTTTCTGATCAAGGAGATTATAGGTCCACAGAGGAAAGTGACTGATGATGTAGAGTATGCCTAAGGAGAGTCACATGGAGAGAAAACATTCTCTCAGGCTTTTCAGAGAGCAAACTGGCCGTGACTCTGGGCACATGGCTGACACTGACAAATTATCTACAAACTGTTGTACACGGCTTCAGGGTAAATCTTGAGAGGATTTTACTGACCTTATTAGATACAAAAGTTACATTTTTTGTTATATAGGTCTTTCTTTATCTTGGTCTTAACCATCCAGCAGAAAACTATAAAAACAGGTATAAAAAGTAAAGTCATATTAATATACTGAGCTTTAAAAAGCTCACGTCAACAACTTCTGACATTGCCAGTCATGCGGATAACCCACTACTATTATAGACTCCTGGACTATATTGGATTATTTTGCTGAATTCATGCACCTACAATTTTTGGATGGCAATGGAATACCCACCTCTGACAAAAGTAAACAAAAAAGGAGGATATAAATGAAGGACCATTTTGTAGTGAAAAAAAAAAAATATATATATATATATACATGTGTATATACAAAACAGTTAGCATACATATATAGCTACTTTCTCTTAGTTCAATGAGAAGAAGTTTTGAACTAATAGGGTTTAGATAAGTTATCATGTCTGTATCTTGTACTATGGAATAAGTATTGCAAAAACAACAATATGCAATGTATTAATCATTGAAACTGTCCTACTAATCAGTTTTGAAACTGTCTCATCGCTACTTCTTTCTCAATAAAATTAATATAAAAAATAAAGAAAGGAAGTCAGCCTGCTCTCTTGGAATCCTGGTGACTGTCCTGTGTGGGGTTTGTGTGGCAGCGAACATCACAGCTTGCAGGAATGGCCAAGGAACTTGTTACAGCTGTGTTTCTAGGGCCAGGTTGTTTCTGTAGACAAAGGCTGAGAGGAGCAGATGGGGCTGTTTTGTTCAAATCTCTATTCAAAGGAAACAAGGGACAGAATAAAAAGCGAATTGGATACAAATGCTAGTGGAACAGAGCAGGTGTAGGGAGCATCAAGCCGAGCTTTTTGAGAGGGGAAATTGAAATGAGAATCTGAACAAGGCATTTCCCCCACAGTGAAATAAAGAGCCCAGTGCTCCATTACACCATCTTTAACTCTCGCACCAGGGGTTCTGGGACCACAGCCAGGTGCACAGAGATGCAACTGAGGCAGCTGGACAGTGCCAAGACCATTTGCTTGGAGACAATGGTGTGCCAGCCTGTCACCATGTACCATCTTGAGCAAGTGCTGTGCAGAGTCACAACCTGGGGGTTTCCAATGCTCCTTGGCAACCTCACGTTTTGCTGAAGGGTTGGGGTGGGAAAGCTAGTGGATAAGAGCTGGCAAAGGCAGGGTGTCTGGGGCTTTCAAACATCTCAAATGCCACGTGCCTTTCTAAGTCTTCAGTAAATTACCTTTTAATAGCTTTGTTAAGCTTTGGCAGTCTGAATTTGTCTCCCCACAAGTTGGCCATCTGTTCCCTCCTGTCTATAATTCCATCCACAAGAAAGACAAAAAGGGTTACTTTCATCAAGATTATTCTTTCCTTGAAAAATAATGGAAGAGGGAAAGGAGAAAGTGAAATAAAAGAGAATGAGAGCTTCAGAGACAGTCACCATACGCCAGCTGGTATTTCAGGTACAACATCAAACAAAGGCATTGTGAATTTCTTGGCACAGTGTGGAACAATAAATAAGTATGGATTAAACTACTTTCACATACAAGAGAAAGGGCTGAATTCTGAGAAGGAAAAATATTTTCAAGGACTAGTCACTGCACTCAGGAAATCATAGAAATTGAAATAACAGCTTCAGAGAAAAAGCACCTTGACAAATGTTGCAAGACGAATGTCTGGTAGAAGCCAGGAGTTTCACAGGCCCTGGAAGTGTAGTCAAAGCCCCATGAACTGTAGAATTTCAAAGAAGGTAAATCAAAGTTAGTAAAAACAGAAAGGATCCACTTGATGTACAGAAGGGTTTTGTTCATCTTCCTACCCAAATAGAAATCCTTCCCGAGGCAGATAACTTTCCCCAAAAAATTGTTCCTGGTACGCCATCCCTTACCTCACAAATCGATTATTTTGAGGATTCTTTTTTCCTACAAAAACTCACGTCAGCATAGAACTGAGGATTACTTTCCATTCATTACTTTCCTTTTTACCCCTTTCTTGATAAAAGAGAATTTGCTAACCTCTCCTAAAACTGAGACACCCGTCAGCCACCCTTCTGTTCTCTCACACAGCTGACATCCTTCCTGAAACTCAGAATCCAGTTGCTCCTAGGGATGCTCCTGATCAGGGAGCCTAATGCCTGGCATGCGAGATATGTTCTGGACAATGATTCTATGGCTGCTGTCTTTCATTGTCTGGAAATGGATCCCTACTAATACAGCTTTAATGATGTTCTGATTTCAGCAGCCACATGCACTGCTAGCAAGTAGCAAAGTTGTGATCAATCAAAAGGCTCTTCTGCCTTCACTTTGTAAATTTGCAAGTGAAACTGGTTTCCTGTGCTTGAGTTGAGTGTCAGAAGAGAGGGATAGATTTAGAAAGGAGTGAAGGCACTGGAACCGGAGAGAAGCCTGAGTTTACGGACTGAGTGGCTACCAGATAGCAAGATGCACTTTAAGGTGACGGTATTTGCAGCAGTTTTATATTGGCATGAATATAGAGCTCAACGAAATATAGAAACAGAGCCATGGAAATTAAGTATGCGTTAAAGATTTCCTTTCCAAAAAGTGGAACAAGTATGTAGCATTTAATATGTGGCATTAAAAATAATCTTCTGATGCACTGGGCTATTTGTTTGAAATTGTGATTTGACACATCTTTATCTCTTCCTGTTGTGATTTAGATCTAACACGTCCTCCCAACAGAGTCTCACAGGTTCCCAGGTAGGACGTCTGGAAGGTGGTCAGGTCACAGGGCTACTGTATTCATTGGCAGATTAGTCCGCTGATGAGTTCTAGCTGAATGTGATGTGAGAAGGCGGGGCCCAGTGGCAGGAGGCCGGCCGTGGGTGACGTGGCCCGGAAGGGGATCCTCTTTTCTTGATACCCTTGCCTGCTTCCTGGCTGCCTTCGGGTGAAGCGCTGTGTCCTGCCATGCCTTCCACCGGCTGCTGCTGCCTGGGAACCAAGCCATCAAGCAACCTAGACCTGAAACCATGCCAGCTGAACCTGCTCATCTTTGTGTTACAGATATCATGAATTTTATCCCAGGAATGGGAAGGTTGGCTAGTGTTTCCACTATATACCTAATTAATTCCAGATATATGAAATATCTAGATATTTTGATATATAAATATATATGAATACTTTAACACTTAAGATGAAAAAGTGTTTAAAGTTCTCCATGAAAAGGGCCAGCTAGGTAGCTCAGTGGGCTAACATGCTGGGTTAGGCAGACTGTAGCAGCTGGGTTTTGATCCCTGGCTTGCGGTGTCAGCCTCGCTCCCAGGGCATGCTGAGATGGCAATTGAGACTGGGTGTGGTAGTGTGTGCCAGTAATCCCAGCACTTGGGAGACTGAAAACAGGAGAATCACTGCAAGTCCAATCTATGTGGTGAGACCCTGTAGACCCTGTACTGAATACAAAAAAAAACAGAAAAAGGAAAGAACCCTCCATGCAGCAGGCAGCTTTCTTTCTTTCCTTCATTCTTTCTTTCTCTCTTTCTTCCTTTCTGAGTTAAATGATCCTGCCTCTGTTCTACTCAGAAGGTGTGTGAAGCTTGTGCTCTACAATGAGAAGATAATTTTTCTAGGAGAAATAAATAGCATTCTGTAAAATTTATGAAAATGTAAGACTATTTTTATTCAAACTTTCCAGGTTCCACTTGTTTCTGTGTGCTATCAATAATCTCTATACAGAAGCATGTACATAAACATAAGCATGATGTCCACGTGTGAATATATTTAAAAATAAGTAACTATGTAATAGAAAAGTGTCAGAGACCCCCAGGGCACCTGACTCATCACACACAACATCCAGTTTCTTTAAAACTTATCGATACATTGCTTTCAGGAAATCCATCCTCTAGCTAAATTAGCTATTAGAATCTGAGCAAAGTAAAGGAGGTAGAGAAACCAACTCATTCAAAATCTGGCAAAGTACCAGCGAGATAGCTCAGTGGACTAAGCACTTCCTTAGGCAAGCACAGGGGCTGAGGTTCAATCCCTGGCACCACATTCTGCACTGGCCCACCCCTGGGGCACACTGAGCTGGTGACAGAGTCTGGGCGTGGTGGCACACACTTCTAATCCTAGTACTGTGGAGGCTGAAAACAGGAGGATCACTATGAGTTCAAGCTGCTTAGGGAGATCCTGCACAAATACAAACAAACAAACAAAAAGATCCAGGGAGACAGTTTTCCAGGAGGAGCAGGAGGAAAGGCTTTAAGGGCTCTGAATTATTACTGAATAAATAAGTGTTTGAAGTAACCAATGGGTGAGGACCCAGTAGTTAAAGGCATTTTACATTCTTGGTCTTTATGTAAGTGGGTCAGGCCTCATCACAGGCCTTGAGAAGACACTGACGTCATAGGCTCTATTCTGCAGCCACTGGACAAGGTGGGCATTTAGCTCTGTGTGTTGTGTAGTTTCCTTGTTTTTCTCCATGGCTTTCATCTTGGACAGTGTAGACAGCACTAACTATAACTCAGGGAGCAGTCTGTTGTCTCATATTGAAAATGACCCTGATTTCAAACTCAGAGAAAATTGCTAAAGAAAATTGTAAACTGAAGAAGAAGAAACCATGAAATACAATCATACAATCAGATACTCAGCCTTGTCTCCTGGTGTCCCTTCATACCTCTACCCGTGGACTAAAAGCAGGACTATTCTTAGTTGGTTTGGCCATTCCTGGGAAAAAGAAAGGTCTTCAGTTACCTTGTGACACATGTGTAATACACTGCAATTTCCATCATAGGAAGTGTCCAGTCCCACTAACTTCAAATGAAAGAATGCTAAATCCTGCCTCACCCACTTGGGGCCCCTGAGCTGCTTGGTTGCTGTTGTGTGGCTTGGGAAGAGTATCCAGGCCAGGAGAGGGCAGAGGAAAAAGGAGTTCCAGAAAGTTTTTGCTCAGTGGTTACCAGTTAAAGGTGGCTCACTCTCTCTGTATCTATGGATATTTAAAACTGATTCTTTCCATGTCAGCCATTTTGGGGTTACTTGAAGACCTTCTTGCTGTGCTTCTAAGAAAGCAATTCCTGCAGTATGGCTAACCCCTTTCATTACCTGGGTGCTGCATGTTTAGAACTTTATGCCTTAGAAAAATTAGGCTATGTAAAATGCCCCATAAATCTGTTCCCTTTCCGGGGTGATCACTACTTTGCTTTGATGGATTTAGGATAGCTTCTTCTCCCTCTCAGTCCTCTTCTGTTCAATAAGAAATGTTTGTAAATTCTTCTTCCAAGCTCTAATCAATCCTAAGCCAGCAACTGTTCTGCACAGTAGCTGCCAGCTCACCAGATTTCTTAGACAGTCAAATATCCATCAATTTTGTATTTGTAGCCACCAAGAACATATTTCAAGTTCTCCAAAGATACTTTAACTAGTATGCTCCTTCCTTCTCTCCCCTTCACTTCTTTCCTTCCTTCCTATCTTCCTTCCTTCCCTCCCTCCTTCTCTCCTGCCTCCCTGCCTGTCTGCCTACATAGCTGATCTGTGGGGATAACCCTTAAGTACAAAACCCAAGACTCGGAAAACCAATTTTCATTTATTTCTTTTGAAAACCAAACAGTTGGCTGTCTGGCTCATAAGTAATTTCACTACTGGATACCTGTGTTAGTTCATCTCTTCAATATTTTAAATCATTTCTCTATTAGTTGATTGCTCTTCATCTCAGGTTGGTGGCTCTGCCTTCATGATTCCTCACAAGGAAAACTATCTCCTTAATCTTCACAGGAACGCACAAAATGCCACTGGACAAGGCTTCTGAACAGGTTCATCTGTTGAATTTATGTTTTATGGAACTGAGAATACCATCTTCTAGGACTTACTTTGTATAGTACAATGGGATCCACACTTTATCACCTTCGGACAGCACCAATGGGCCACAGAGGTGATGGGACATCTCTTCCAAGAGTAGCTTATAAACCTCTTTGGTTTGGTATTGCTTGCCCCATCTCATGGAGGTGAGGACCTGGGGAAGTCAGTTTGTGAGTGGCTTCTCAGGGAGTGCTGAGCAGGGAGAACTGAGGCGGCCTCCCAGCAGCTCGGAGGGGAGCCTGGCCCCAGCCCCAGCTCAGCTTTCTGGGGCTGAAGCCCCTGCTGACACTTAACTGCAGCTCACTGGGATTCCTCCAGCCAGAACCACACAGCTAACCTATATCTAGATTCTTGAACCTCAGAATCCATGGGTAAATATTATTTTTAGGGTTTTAAGCAGCCACATTTTGGTGTTCTTTTCTATAGCAACATATCACTGCTGAATTGTCTAAAAAGCTGAGCTATCTGGTAATCTAAACAACCATTGTGAAGATAACAATATGCACTATAATAACCACTATTCATTTCCTATAATTTTGTTTTGAAATTCTGTATCATTTTTTATGTTTTTTTAAACTTTAATTTTCTTTAAAATAAAAAAGGAGAAAAAGAGCTTTTACATTTCCAAACTATTTTCACTGAGATTTATTGCAACTTAATCACATAACTAAAGCTCCCTTTGTATTCTAAAGTCCATTATGAAAATAAAATACAAACTTAGTAGCCCCATTATCAAAATAAAATACAAACTTAGTAAACTCCTTTTTCTCAAAATACTTATTATAGGATTTTCTTTAAAATATAAGGCTAATTAGATATATTTTAAATGGTTTAATATATGAAATTTAATTTCTGGGCCATTTATTAAAAATTTGTGCTTAAATTAGACACATTTGTAAAATTTTAGCTGCCAGAATCAAATGGTGCTCTGCAAAGCCATTTGAATTTTCAAGGTTAATCCAGATACTCTGTACCCACCCCTCACAGGCAGTCACAGCCACTGATTTTTGAGGGGAAGTGAAATGTGTTAAGTACATGTAAACCACTCCTTACAGTGAACGTAATCGTGAAGCACTGAAAACATGCTAATAAACCTGTTTTTAAAAAAGGAAATGGCCCAGTTGGATGGTCCACTGGGAAAAGCGGCAGCAATTTGCTGTTTTCATAACTGAGAAGTCCTTTCCAGGTACCTAAATGATTTCAACATGTCTTGTCTTTGTTTTATTTCATTTGCATTCTGTTCACCTGAGCACTGCGTGCACAGCCGTTTAGCATCCTGAGAGCTGAAGGAAAGACTGGAGGAAGACGTTTGCAAGAGATTGTGCAGCTCATGGGAAGAGAAAGAAGGGTACCTAGAAATCACCCAACAGGTAGTGCACTGGTGTCAACTTTTGTTCCTGAGCACAAAGGCATCAGGACTTGTTAAAGCAATTGACTGTCTATGGTTATAAATATATTTCATAGTTTACCACTACGAAAGTAGCTACAAATACTAATCCTAAAAAAGTATGTGGAGTGAGGGCTGAATTTAGAGTATTCCAACATATTCATAGCAAAGAGACAAATTATATTTGGTGCTGTGTGGGAGATGCTCACTGGACCATAGTCACGTTCCAGAACATTCTTGTAGGAGGTGGAGGAAATATATGTGAGATTCTTTTTCACTCTGTTATCTTTTCCTGAAGTGGAATCTGAGCATGGATGATGTGTTTGTGATGCCGGAGGGTTATCTTGCAAAAGGTTTTGGTGTCTTTTCCTTCCCACCTACTAGCTGGGACCATCAGAGTAGCGGGGCTGTCTCTCCCTCCATTACAGGCCTGAGATGCTGCATCAGGGCTCTGTTGGAATCCCTCCCATACCCATTTTATAGTCAGGCCCAACCTATCTCTAAAACATCCCACTGTGGAGTGGTCTCCTCAGGATCTCTCCCATAGTCAGGTACAATTGACCAAAGTATACTTAGGCAGATGCAGCTAGAGTCAGGCTTAGGAGTTTCAGTTCCAAAATTACTTTCTCTGGTTTTCAAAGTGAGAGTTTTACTTAAAAAGCATGTTGTGAGACTACATAGGAAACACAGAATCTAAATTTTCAAACATATGACTATATAACTAAATAGCTCAATTAAGTACAGATGATCAAAGCTATACTTTTTTTCCATAAAATTTGAACTGAATTTAAGTGGATGGACACTACATTCTGGATCCATATCCCAGTATATTTTTGGAACTGTGGTGTAGCTTCACAGCTGCTCCCTGGACAGGGCTCACTCCAGAACCATCATGACCCTGAGACTGGGACTCCAAAGACAGCATAGAAAGAGCCTGGTCAGGGGTGAGGGACTTTCAGAAGGAATAGAAACAATTCTCCCTGTGTGGTATTTTGTCCATAGCCAATAAGTAATCATGTACACATTGAGGAATTGTTTAGGCAGTGAACTTCCCTATACATGTTAGTCTTCTAAAATTGGAAAAGAACTTATGTTGAGATGTCTAAACATAGAATTGTTTCATGATATAGAGATGTTAAATCATATAAAAGAAGCATAATCTCATTTGTCATTTATTACTGTGATACCATCCTATTAGGAATATATCTCCACAGTAGCATTTTATGTGTTAATTATGGGAAATATTCCCTGAGGTTGGGTATATTCTTACCTACCTAGTCTAAGCACAGTGCCTGTGAAATACCAGGAAATATTTGTTAAGCAACTAAACAATGGGATTGATGAATTTCTTGTACTTGTAACTGACAATATCAGGTCCATTTACATGGATGAGAGATTATTGCCCTCGTTAATATTCAGTAATGTTATGTTTGCTTTTGCTCCTACAAAGCTAGTGATGGAAGGAGTCCGGCTACACTGATTTTATAAATAACCTCAGTGTGACCTTTCATAGGACCTTACCTATCTGGTACTTTATCTTGTAGGAATTCCTTGCATAGTTGGCATTCCTATCTGTTTTGACTCATGGTTGGGTCAATGGACAAGGTCTTTAATCCCTGAAATCTATTTCTCTAGATTCTTAATCATTTGACTTTGCTAGCTCTGATTTACTTCCAGTTCTGTGTACAAGTTTTATCTCAACCTCAATGCTAGGGGAGAATTTCCTAAACTCACCAGGAAGATGCTATGTCCTCCATCCTAACGAGGAGCCCAGTACTTGCATGTGGATGCTTTGCTATATGGAGCTGAGCAATGAGGAGTTTAAAGGTCAGGAGCCTCTGATGCTGGCTGCCTGCTTGGCCCTAGATTCCTTTCCTCTGCAAACAGCACCCATCAGTTCAGCTGTGCTTAGAGGGAATTACAGGCAAGAATGAAAGCCCAGGAATTCCCATTTAATTGACCCAGAGTGGAATTTGAAGCCAAGCTCAGCATATCTGTGTGAGGAAAGTGCCTGAGTGGCAGAAGTGCCAAAGGGAAGGCAGGTCTGCTGAGGTGCTTATCCCCAGGCTGGAGGTAGGCCTGTATCCCCAAAGCCAAGCTGGCTGCCTGGGTGCAGAGAAAATTGTACCAGGCTCTCCCTGGGGTTGAACTTTGAGCCTACTTTAATATTAGATCTTCTGGGAAGCCAATTTCTTCTTTGGGGGCATTTAATTTAATCTACCTTCTCCTACAAATGTGGGTATTAATATAATCTTTGTCACTGTTAAGGTTAAGAAAGGGGGTGGTGTTGCCAGCAGGCTGGCATGAGCAATTCTACTCAGTTGTCTGACTGATTTTTAAATTGTGCATTGCTCAAGTGCCAGACCTGGGTAAAGCTTATTCTGTGCAATCTGCCATTGAATACCTCTATTCACATTAGGATGAACATCATTAAATTATTTCAGATGAAAAAAAAAAATTGAGGTTTTGAGAGGGTATACTCAAGATCATCCAGCTACGAAAAAGAATATGCACTGAAAGCCATCCTCACCTCCAGAAAGGTGACTGCAGAAAATAGATTTGTCCTGGCTCCAGTCTCCATGGCACCGGTAGCAGTGGTTGTAAATACAGATGAACTCCAGGCTGTCAGCTCTTCCCAAGGGGAACTATGTATCCTCATGTTTTTTTTTCTTTTCTTTTTTTTTTTTTTTTTTTGTCCTCTTACAAATACTTAGCAAACATGTTAAAGAATATTTTTAAAGAATTAAATGTGTGACTCATAAAAACTAGAATGAGCATGCATCAAGAATGTGTTGAACTTAAACATGGGTGAAGCTGGTTCTCAAAATATTTAGGGGAACTGGATATTTATAAGCCATTTTTTGGGGGAAATGCCAGAGAAGGTTACTTGAGATGCAAAATTGTTAATGTCCTACAGAGCAATAAAGTTATGACCTTAAGGTTATCTACTCTATCAGTAGAAATTTACGAAGTAGCACAGAACTTCATGGTCCTATGTGACTCTGATCAAAGTTACCGATAAAGGGAAGCACAGTTACACTCCTTAGATGAGCGGTTTCCTAAATTCACTGCATATTAAAATCACTAGAAAGATTTTAAAATGCTTATGCCCAAGATTTAACCTGTATTAATTATTTATTATGTAGAACACAGTACCACAAACAGTGCCTTAACTAATCAAATTTTATTTCCTTAAGTTCTGGAGGTGAGGAGACAGGAGTGGGTCTGAAGTCCTTAATTCCTTCTAGAGGCTCCAGGGGAAAATTAATTTCTGACCTTTCCTAACTTTTCAAGCTTGAACCTTTCTCCTTCTTCCGACCAAAGCATGGCAACTTTTCTCTCTTCTCTAACCTGAAATTGCAACTTTAAATCTTCTTTCTCTGACTCTTGAGTCTCCCGGCTTGCTTTTATGAGCACCACTGTGATTGCACTGGGACTATCTGGGTAATCCAGAACAATATCCTCATCTAAAGACCCTTAACCCTTGCCATTTAGAGGACACATTGCCACGTTCTGGGGAGGAGGTCACACGCATCATTGAGAAGCCATCCTTTAGTGTGCCACATCACCCTGTACCATTTAATCAGGATGTCTGGGAGTGGGAGGCAAATGGGTGTATTGTTTTAATCCCCAGGTATTTTTAGTGTGAAGCAAAGTTGAAGAAATACTGTCCTAAGAAATTTCATAATCTTTGGGTGCAAACAACGACCCAATAGGATGCTCAGAGGATTTGTGATTGTCTTTGCTTTTAAAAGAATTACATACTATCCCGATATATTGTTCTCTGGGAAGGTGACTATTTAGTCTTAAAGTTACTTGAAAATAGGAGTCATGAGAATATCACTCTAACCTTCCTCTGTTTCTTAAAAGTAGGAAACACAGCTTCCATGGAAAAGATGCCATCCCTATGTTAGAAAGGAAGTACTGTTCTTGCCATTCATGAAGGGAAGTTCAGGTGAGGAGAGTCTGTACAGTGAGCCTTGTTAGACCAACTTTTATCCTTCTGAACACTTATCCAGTGCCTCCTTTGCCTTCAGACCTTTTAGTAATTTACTGTGTTTTATCTAGTTGGGTAGATCAGTGTATTCCTAACTGCTTCTATGGCTTTTCATTTCTTTATGAAGAATTCCTGTGCCAATAACAACAACACTTGCATTAAGTACATTTATGTCTTCTTCTATTGATCTGCCTTATTCAATTCTGGATCTAAGGCAAAGTGTTTTTGAAAAATGTTTTAAGAGTAGAGATAAAATTTTGCCTTCCACATAGTTCAATTATAAACTTTTGATATTTTTTTCTTAAATGACTGCTATAATCTTGACCTGAAATTTTCCATGAAGGCTTATGTGGGGATTTTGAATGGTGATGCTATTGGGAGGAGGTAGAAACTTTAGGAAGCAGGGCCCAGTTGAACGGAGGTCGTTCTCAGCATGTCCTTGGAGGGGATGCCTGGACCTTAATGCCTCACTCTCTTATCCTAATTCCTGGCCACCATGAGGCAAGCAGCTTTCTCTCACCCTATGTTCTCCTCCATGAAGTGCTCTGCCTCACAAGTCCAGGCCAAGTGACCAGGGACTCAACTGTTTAAAACTGGGAGACAAAAGAAATCTTTCCTCCTTTAAGTTGGTTTAACCTAGGCACAGTATTGTGTCCCAAGACTGGAAAGCTAATGAACATACCAACTAAAAATTTATTTAATAATCTTGAAATTCAGAAAAATGATAGCCTGATTAACATCGGCAGTTGTTTTTACTGTATATGTTCCTAGGCTGAGGCTGTTCTCAGTGACTGTAAAACTGCTGAGTCAGTGTTGAATTTCACCCAGTTATAAAAGGGAGTCAGTGTGACTCCCTGCTTCTGGGTGGTGATGACCATGGAGGAAACTGCAAAGCGCATGGCTGAGATTCCATCTGTCAGCACGGCTGCCACCCATGGCTGTGGCTGGCTGCTGGGGGACTAGCAGCCAAGAATCATTACCTGTGCATCACAAAAGACAGGCTTATAAATGCTGTTCAAATAACTAAAATGAAAATAGCATCGACACACACATACCCACCTGTTTATCCTTCAATTAAACCTAAGAGTTGAAAGCAAACAGAGAAGAGCTGTGAAAACAATGATGGCATACCTGCGAATTCTGGTTACTTGCCAAGCACATAAAACCACTTGCAGTAATCCTATCCCCAACCCGCCCTCACTCCATTCCACCTGAAGTTGATCCCAGGGCCTCAGGGTAAATTCTGCAGAAGAAATTGGTGTGAATGTCAACGTGAATACCTGACTTTATTATGAAGTTTCTGTCTTTTCATTGGAATAGCAGGACATTCTCAACTGGCAATAATCTTCAGGATATTTCTGGAAACTTTTGTAAGTCTGAGGAATGCTGAGCATACTTAAGGGAAGGAGAGGTTACAGTCCTAGGGTCCTTCTAGGTGCCAATGTTCCCCCACTTCATATTTTTCTCTTTGTTCTGTTCACATGGGGAAACTCAGCTCTTTTTGGATAGAAGACTCAACCTAGTTTTATCATTTCCCAGTTACTGCTCTAGACTGGTAATTCCAACCTGAATGAACCATGGCCTGGTTTCTACAGCCAGGATTTCCGAAGTTTCTTCAGTTAACAGAACTAACTTTTCAAGTGAAATTATGTGAAACAGCTGGCACACATGTGACAAAATGGGAAGACTTTTATCTCAACAATTGGCATCAGGGCTGGGGAGATAGCTTGGCAGTCTAATCACCTGCCTGGTAAGCACAAGGACCTGGGTTCAATTGCCAGTACCACATGGTGGGCCAGCCACTGAACCTAGGTGTGGTGGTACATGTCTGTAATCCTAGCACTGGAGAGGCTGAGACAGGAGGCTCACTATAAGTCTAAACTAAGTAGTGAGACCCTGTACCAAATAAATAAATAAATATTTAAAAAAAAACATTTAAGAAACAATTGGCATCATACTCTTAGGAAAGGATTCATGGTTGATTCTAACTATTTGACAGTTCAGTAATTGTGAATTTCCTTACTTGCTAATGTTTATTTATAATCCCATGTCAATATATTGTGTGCTTTTGTGATGTCATTTGTAAACACCCATGAACCTGAAACTAAAGGTCCCAGTTAAGGCTGAACAAAGTAGCACTCTTTGTGTCCCCAGGTGCCCTTTCTGTGACTTATGGTATTTAGTGGCTGTGGTGGTTCACTGGTTGTGTCAACCTAAGTAAGAAATCCACTAAGGTGGCTCAGCGTAGATCTGAGTGGGAAGGAGCCCCTCTAGGGAAGATCACCACGATGGAGCAAAAGAGAAATGAAGGAAGAGGGCTCACTCTGCTTCTCAGAGGAGCTCAGTCTTCACCTTCACCTTGGCATCATCAGCGAAGACTCTTCAGCCTCCTGATGAGGACTCACATGGACACTACAGGAGCTCCAGGCCTCTGCTTGAATCCTTTGGATCTCCAGTGCACAGGACAGGTGTTCTGCACTTTTCTACGCCTGACTCTGCAGATGGCTATAGTAAGCTAATGATGGAAACTCTTGTCTAGTCGAATACCTTATATTAAATCTGTTTAGGAAGCACTGACTGATATGGTGGCTTTTTCTTTTCTTGTTTTTTAAGTTTATAGTTTGTGTTGGTGATTATGAGGTTTAAGTTTAAGCCTTAAAAATAGTTCTAAAGTGCTATCTAGGTTTCCTAAGTAAAGCAAACTGAGGATGCAAGTGGCAGAAGAAACTTGTGTTAGAGAAGCTCTGTTTAGGTGCAGGTTACAGCACTGTTGGTTGTGAGTTCATGTAAGTGAGCCAACAGTGCGGATTAAACATGGTGTCTTTAAACAGAAGCACAGGTAAAATAAGATCGTGCATCAATTAGTTAGGGAAAATATTCTGACCAGAGATTTATAGGGACTCAGCTCTCTAGTTTCCCTACAAGCAATGATTTAATACTCAGAAGTTCAGATTTTGCTGTGGCTTTCTAAAACACATGTGTGTTTGCTTAAAAGAAACCTGGATTCCAGCTTAGGTTACATGGTGGAACTCCAGAGGCCTAGGGAGAAATCTGATACAAAGTAGAGAAAAAAAAGAGGGAGAGGGAAGGCAGAGGAGGGAAGAGCCACAAGTAGAAAGGAACGCAGTTAATTTTCGTCTTAGGGGTGAACACAGCAGCTTCTAGCAACATGGGCTGGCCAGGTCTGGGACATCAGAATGCCTGGCAGGCTTTTATGGTTCCTTCCTATGAGGGGCACAGGTGCCTCTCTTTTGTAGGTGGAAGTGTTTTTGGTTATTTATTTCATAGCAGAAATCTGTGAAACACCCTGCACCTCACATCCCACTTTGGGTCTGTGGAACATTGGATGCCAGCTGTGAGCCTGTGATCTTCTGCATGTTCCCCATGAGAAACACAGTTCTCTTTCTGGCATCTGCCTGGTACATTTCTTGACCATGGTCCTATTTAGTTACTTTTCTCATTGCTGAGATACAATACTCAGCACTCAGAAATTAAAGGGGCAGCTTTTGTCTTATTTAGCTCATAGTTTGGAGAAGTTTCAGTCCATAATTGCTTGGCTCCAAGGCATGGGACCAGGGCAGATAGGCATTGTGAAGCAAAGCAGCTCATGGCAGGTAGGAGGTGACAAAGCAAACAAGAGACAAGTCTCTTTCTATCTATTATGCTTTGTGCCTAGTTGTCCCACCAAAGCCTCATGCAGTCATGGGGTAGGAACTTCTAGAGTTTGTGATTAACACATGATCCCCTGGGATTATGGGTGATACCAGGTTGGGATTATGGGTGTTATTACTGCTGGGATTATGTGTGTGTGTACTTCCCCTAGCCTGAGGCAGAGAGCCCAAATGCAATATAAGAGAGATAGAGACAGACTTCTCTCTCTCTCTCTCTCTCTTTCTCTCTCTCTCTCTGTTGTCATTGTTGCTGTTACCCCTCCCTTTGCTCCTTTTGCTCTTTGCCACCATCATGAAAGGCTGCTCTCTGTTATGTGCCATGCCAGTCTGCCTTGGAGCTAGCCATATATGGACTGAAACCTTCAGTAACTATGAGCTAAATAAACGTTTTCTTTCTTCATTTTGGGTGTCAGATATTTGTTCCAGCAATGAGAAAAGAGTAACTAAGGCATTATACCTCATACTATATCCAGGTGGTGCCAAACCAACCAGCGTACTGATTTAGTTACCACTCGACCTTAACTCTACAACTATATATCCTAGTATTGCATCATGAATTAATCACACTCTCTAGATTCAGTGACCTCTGAAAATGTCCCATCTATGAGTGCATGAAGCTTTGGGGGGACAGCTAGACACAAGCCATAACACCCCTAGAACAGTCACCAGGATTTAGCTTCCCATATATTCTTCCCTGGCCATTTAGGAGGACCCTTGGCCTGGAGCCATAGCCCATCCAGAGACTCCAGAACTAGATCTGGGTTGTGGAGGCTTCTGGGCTGTTGTAGTTCAGTGCAGCTCTCTGTTTGGTGGAAGAAAACCCTGGAAACCACTTATCTTCCTACTTCCCCATAGAATTCTGCTGGGAATTAGAGTTCCCACTGACCTGGAATTTATATTCAAATGAATCTTCCAGCAGTGTTCATGTAGGTTAAAATTTCCCCCAGCTTCACATGCCAGAAACACTGCTGGGCCTCTGCCCTTGAAACTTGTGGGGGTGGATTGAGAAGGGAAGACAAGGAGGATGTGCCTCGGTGGATACATGATTCTGCTGGGCCCGCCACAGAGGGCAATGAGTGAGGAAGCAACAGAAAGAGGCAGTTGCTTCTCCTGCACTTCTCATCAGAAGCTGAGAATTTGCAGAGCATAACTTGGGGACCCTGGCTTGCCGGGCCTTTCTGCTTTCATTCTGGGTTCTGGAAGTCTTGGGTCTTTGTCATACTGTGCACATGGACCATCAATATCTGTACACTCCAGGTTTGTACTCCCTTCTTTTCCCTTGTTTTTACACTAACCAGTTTTTCAGGCCAATACCTATTTTCTCCTTTAGGGCTACAATCATAAGTATCCAAAGCTAGAAAAATTTACACCTCACCAGAGATACATTGAACATAGGTAGGAATAAGAAAAGGGAAAAAGTAGTACTGAAGAGGTGGCATGATTCTAGGATCTGAGTAAGTCTTCCCTCAGACTTTTGTGAAGCTGTATTTGTTTCTCTTGATAATGTGAACCCAAAAGACTGAACAGTCACACATTTGCTTAGTTTTATGACATCTGTATTAGACCACAGGTTGGACTCAGAAGACTATTTAATTCAGAAATCTGACCAATAGTAACCTTTGGTTACATGGACCGGCTTTAACCCAGGTTCTTAACATCAATACAAAGTTTTTGTCATAAAAATGAGGTTATCTTTCCCAGTCTGTTCTTACTTTCCATCCCAGCACTGTCCTGTAAATATGTGGGATGGACTCAGGATTGGAGGAGGTTCTGCTCTGGAACAGGTTCTGCAGCCCTGGTGGCCTGGCAACAGATACAATCAGTCACTTATCAGTATAGAAACAGAGCAGGCTAGGAGGCCAGGGCAAGGGCCTGCACCCCACCCCCACCCTACCGAAGAGAAGACTCAGCTTTCTCGATCTCAGATCCTATCTGGCTGCACAGGTACTCAACAGGGCAGCTGAAGTCCCCTGTGGGATTCTTCTGTCAAACACTTTGTTTGTAATCACAGCCTCTCATCTACAAAGCATAATAAGTAGTAGCCTCAGCAAACATTGTGTGGTCCAGAGGCACCTGTCAAATCCAAGATCAGGCTCCAGGCTCATTCCACAGAGCAGCAGTCTTTGTTGGTCTTTGTTATCTTGGTCTGACTCAGAATCCCACCTTCTGGGGCTCGGTGGGGACAGCAGAGCTGCTTCCTGAACAGAGAAGGGTAAATGTTCCTCCCTCTCTGCCCATGACTCCTCAGGGGGAGTGGCACGGATCACAGACCTTCCCTTACACTTCATCCAGTCTTCATCATTTGGCCTGAATGAATGTAATTTTAAGGCTGCCTGCCACCCAGCAGTAGTGCAAACTGCATGCTGTTGTCAGATTCCTCCTCCCTAAATACACCTTTGACCGTCATTCTCTCCTTCTAGAGAGACTTCAGATAGTTCCTGCTGCTTAAAGAACACAGACACACTGTCTCCTTAACCTGTCACTATAGGACCTCCAACATGACCTTTGCCTGCTACTTCCCTCCTGCATGAATTTTCCTCTTCATCCCATTTTCTTTGAAGGATTCCCAGAATGTGCTCTTGCCTTGTGCCTCTATTTACAAAGGCACCCCCCAAGGGTGGCATATCTACCCCACTCTATTCTCCCTCCATAAAACCTTAAGCATTATTTGGTGACATCTTCCATTGCTCTGAATTCACAAAGTCTGTTTTCTGCATTTATTTAGTGTTCCTGGCTCATCCCAAAATCATCCCAACAATAAGAAGTTTGTGACCACTCACAAACTTCTACTGATTCTGGCAGACCATCTTGGTATGGAATATTCTTAGGGTTGATACTCTTTTCTCCTTTAAAGGGAAGGTCTGATCTGAACTAGAATGCAGAGGGGAAATAAGAGACTTCTCATTTACCTTAGGACAAAGAATACTTCTAAAAAGACAAGGCTATTTTGTTCATCAGAGGGAATTCTTCAGAGTGAGTGTAGGTGTGAGTGTGAGGCATCTGCAGTTTGCTTTCTAAAGCAAATGGCTTCTAACCATATTGCCTTTGCACACACAGCCAAGCTATTGTCTTTGCCTAGCCCCGCTGAGAGCAACTTCAGCAACCTGTCCCTCTCAGGACTCACCGAACCTCTCACATGCTCCTGTCCAGGAGCCCAGATGGGTCCCATTTTTACAGCACAGGTGGGAAACAGTTCCACCTTTCACTGTGGATCCTGAGCCAGACCAATTGCTCCGGCACTGGGTCATGTGCCAAACTGGCTGCTCATTCCCGACTCAAGCCTGTGATGACCTTGGCTTCATCAGTGCAGTAAGTCTAAATAAATAAACAAACTATCATAAAGTCTAAATAAATGAATAAGGCAGGCAGCCTCAGAACACTGCAGACAAGATGAAACATTTCAGATTGTCTAGAGAAATCCTATTTTCCTGAGCTTCCAGGTCATGTGAAAGGAAGATGGCAGCTATCATGAATGGGTGCCTTGATCTCAAGTCTGAATGTCTACTTTCTAATCCTCTATCAGCTCAGAGTGTGATAGGGAAGAGCACTGCGTTCTTGGCAGGGTGCTCCTCATCAGAAAATGAAGGTGCTTTTGCTTGGTGTTTGTTTGTTCTAATAACCTCCTAAAATTCCTTATGCTCTACAGTGCTGGATGTCTTTATGATTTTTGTACCCAGTGACTTTCTAAGCTGTCTTCAAATTCATGGTCTCTGAGACTCACTATCATTGCTGCAGAAGGAAGAACACACATCTGTAAAACTTTATACAGATGCCTTTTCATCTTGGAATTCTGCTTATAGACATTCTGTGAGTATAAGCTTTATGATTTCATTTAATCTGAAACGGCTTATAGTTGTCTCACCAAGCTTCTGTCTCTGTTGACATCAGTCAGGATTCTCAGTTGTAAGCAACAGAAACCAAGTCTGGTTAACTTTATATGAAAGGGATTTACTGTCAGCTTCTTTTAGTATATTCACCATCTTTATGCTACTCTCACCACTTTCTTTTTTTTTTTTTTTTCTCACCACTTTCTAACTGTAGAACATCTCATCGTCTCAAAAAGATACCCTTTGCTCACTGGATGGAGAGACTCTCCCCTTCCTCCTATCCTATTAGTGCCAGTCACTAATCTGCCTTCCTTACTAATTTTCCCATTCTAGAGTTTTCCTAGCCATGAGATCAGATGACTTTTGGTCTTTTCTGATGGTTTTCTTTTACTAAGCATATTTCCAAGGTCATCTATCTTCTCACAAGTATTGTTATTTTTATTCAGGGGCATTTTAAATAATGCTGCTGTGAACATTCATGGCGAATTTTTTTGCAAACCTGTTTTTAATTATCTTGAGTAAACATTTAGGAGTCGAGTTAACTGTAATTATAAAGTTTTGAGGAGCTGAAGGACTTTGCCCAGTGGCTCTACAATCTCATGTTTTCACCCCCAGTGAAAACAGTATGAACATTCCAGTGTCTCTGTATTCTTCTAAAACTTGTTATTGCCTTGATAGCTATATGGCCTCAGAGCATTTCTCCTGTTTTGTGGATTATCACTTTGCATTCTCAACACCCTATAAAACAAAAAGCAAAATATTTTAGTTTTGATGAAGTCCAATTTATTTATTTTGTATGTGTGCTTTTGTTGTCCTTCACATCCAAGAATCCACTGCTTAAACTAAGTTCATGAGCTATTATTCTACTGTTCATTTTAAGACTAATGCAGTCTTAGTTCTTTAAGTTTGAGCATTTAGTTCATTTTGAGTTTTTTTTGTTTCTTTGTTTGTTTGTCTGTTTTGGTTTGTTTTTTGGCAGAACCAGGGATTGAACTCAGGCACTTGTGCTTGCCAAGGAAGCACATATTCTACTGAGCCATCTCCCTGGCCCCTTCATACATTATTATTTTATAAAAATCTAGAATTAGTACAAATAATTTTATTTTGACATAGTATTCACATTTTAACAGCTATTTAAAATTTCACTGTTAAGCTGGGGAGATAGTTCAGCAGTCTGAGCACCTGCATGGCAAGCGCAAGGACCCAGGTTCAGTCCCCAGTACTGCAGGCCCTGCCACCAGCTATCACCAAAACCAGGCATGGTGGTGGACATCTATAACCCCAGCACGAGGAGGATGAGACAGGAGGATCACTACCAGTCCAAGATGCTGCCTAGTGAGACCCTGTACCAAATAAATAAAAATATTTTAAAAAGAATAATAAAAGAATAAAATAAAATTCCAGGGTCATGTGTCACAAATTACTTAATCATTTCATATTGTGTGTTGTATCTTTTTCATTTTAGAATAATAAATGTCTTGAAAAGTCTTGTGCCTGTGGTTTGTGTTTTCTTTTTGAATTATTTCCTTAGGATAAATTACTAGGATTATAATTACCTAATTAAATCTTAAGTACATTTTTAAATTATTGCACATTCTTCCCTAAAAATATTCTATCAATTTAAACTGCTAAGAGCAATCTCTGATGTGTCACAAACTGAGAGGCCTTGCCAAAGCTTGAAGTTAGTAAGTTTTCCTTATTTTAATCAATGAAATGCATAAATTGTTTTAATTTGTATATTAATTACTTAGCAAACTGAAATGCTTCTTATGCTTATCATTTTTACTTTTTCTTTGATGCTTTGCTGAGAGTAGTCTTTTAAAATATTTTTCTCAGGGTCTGCCAAATAGCTCAGTGGATTAAAGCGCCTGCAAGCAGGCTCAGGGGCAGGGCTTTGATCCCGGCCCGTCATGCTGGCCCAGCCCCCAGGGCTTGCTGAGAGGGCTCTTGAGACTTGGGAGGCTGTAAACAGGAGGATTATTAAGAGTCTAATCTACATAGTGAGACCCTGTAGACTCTGTCGTAATACAAAAATAAATAAATAAATAAATATTTTTTCACTACTAAAATAATTTTGTTGAATTCAGGAGAGCATGAAAAAGAAAGTAAAAGTTACTTGTAATCCATCCTTGAGAGAGGACGAAGGTCAGTGTCTCAGGAAGCAGTACTTTGAATCCTTTCTACCTACGATATCATTTGCCTGTACCTTTAGCAAGGTATGCGATTTTTTAAAAAAATAGTCTTTAAAAGCTTACATTTAAAATAAAGAAAAGAAAATGATAAAATAAAAACAGGGTCCCCACACTGGAGTTTCCAAAAGGGATCACAGCGACTGAGCTACGCTGTGAAGATTCCTGACTGAAACAGCTGGGCGACCAAAGGCAGGAAAAGCGCACCCTGCCGCGGGCCCTGGTAGCAGCCAGCCTGTGCGCGCCTCCTGCCTGCGCTTTGTGTAAGACCCGACCTGTGGCAGAGCCAGGGTTTCTGTTGACATCTGCATCTGGTAACAGCAACTTCTCTTTGATCAACCACGATTGATATGATTTTTTTTTTAAATGTAGGTAGCGTGTGTTTTAACACTTGGAGTTTGCCATTAACTGTTTTTAATTGGTAACTAAAAATTTCCATAGCAGTCACAGAGAATTCAACAGCTGATTAGTACTTAAAGTTTTAAATAATTTTTGTTTTGGGGGCTGGGTGTTGAATCCAGTGTCTTGCCCACACTAGGTGAGTACACTACTACGGAGCTATATCCCTAGCCCACTTTAAAATTTTGAGTCAAGGTGTCCTGACTGGCCTCAGACTTAGAATTCTCTCCACTTCCCTTATGCCTGAGCATGTAGGTATGCACCACCATGAACAATGTAAGATGCAGTTAGCATTAGCAAAGACTGTTGGCCTTAGCTGATACTTGGTGCTGCATTAAACTTATAAATCTAACCCAGCTGTACTTTTTCTTTACTTTAGAATTGTTGAATCTAACTATTTGTACTGAAATCATGTATTTAGCTTCGTATCATTTACCAGAGCCCAAGGTTTTTTGATTCTGATTTTTGTTTTTACATTTGGAGAAGCATTAATTTGTGAGAAAGCATTCATTGGTTGTAAATATCACCTCTGTGTCTTTGGAGGAATGTTCTCCTTTAGGGGATCACATCACATTCTATGGAAGCAGCCAGTTCTCCATGCGAAGACACATTTTCTATGTCTCCAGCAGTTGGCTCTACTTGAAGACTCAGCATCCCCCTGAAGCTGGAATGGACCTTGAGTTAGGTCACCAGTCGTCTTAGTCTGCTTTTTTATGGGTGTGACAGAATCCCCAAGACAATCAACTTCAAGGAAGCAAGATTTCTGTTGCTGTTGTTGTTCACAGCTTCAGAGATTTGAGTCCAAGCTCAGGGATTCCATTGTTTCAAGTCCTATGAAAGGGTAGAACCTCATGACAGGGAGAATGTAACAGAGCAGAGCAGCTCAGTTTATGGCAGCCAAGAGACAAATGGAGAGAAAGGGAAAGAAGTGAGGGCACCAGCATTCCCTTCCCGGCCTTCTCCCCAGTGATCTCCTGTCCTGCAGTGAGGCCCTGCTTCTCAGGGTTCTGCTACTTCCCCCCTGCACTGTGGTGGGAACCAATCTTGCCTTTTATGGCAATTATTTAGAATTATAGAGCTTACATTTTTGAGCAATGAGCTGGGAAGTGCATATAAATTGCCAGCTGGTTATTTATTTGGCTTTCCAATTATATAAAACTATGCAATACTTAAAGATACTTATAATCACTCTATCTTCTTATAATCACTGCCATCTTCTGCAGGGTTCCTGAGGGCTCTGGTTTTATTTGTTTGTATTTATTTGTTTTTTTGTTTGTTTGTTTATTTATATTTTGAGATACATCCTCATTTGCTATGTTCCCTAGGCTAGCCTTAAATTCCTGGGCTCAGACCATCCTTCTGCCTCAGCCTCCCACATATGGGACTATAGTTGTATACCTCCATACTGAGCTTATAAGGCTGATCTTTGATGAGTGGCTTTTTTCTCATAGGTTTCTCTTTCTCAACCACCAGAATAACCAGAGAACTCCCGCACACCACTATTTAAGGCTTGCAGTGATAGAGCAGATTGCAGTCTCACCTTCACACACCCACCCACTTGGGCAGGGCTCCAGTTACTGCCACATAAATGTTTAGCCTACATCACCTTTGAAGTTTCCTCCATCCCTAGCAGGCTATGATTCAGTCTTGTTTTCTAGTAACACTGAGCAAACTGTGTCAATAATCTTTCGGATATTATCTCAACCTTTATGATACTGACTCATAAACTTAAGGACTCTTTTACTTTATAAAAGCAAAAATGCACACTGCAAAGATCATTATTCCCACCTAGACTTGACCATATATCCACTTTCCAAAGCCCAGTTTCTGTAGGAGTCCCCTCCAGGTTCTCCTTTCAGCCCAAGAAGTTAATATTTGTAATCCCAAAGATAAGTTACTGGAATCCCACCAAGTTAATTCCAATCTTCCTCTCCCAGTGCAACCCATGGCAAAAGAAAAGACAATAAAACATTTATAATTACTGGGGGGCCAAGGGGCCCTAAGTCCAGCCATGAAGATGGCTTTCTGGAACAAAGAGGCTGACCCAGGGAGGCACCCAGATTTTATTCAGTGGAGGAGTGGCTTGAGGATGAATGACTGAGAACTGTGGGAAGGAGGTGAGTACTGTGAGCAAGGCTAGGTAAGTGGCTTACATTTACCTCTGTCATATGCAGAGGAAGTAATTTGCATTATGCTATTGAGATAGTATCTAATGTTTGGGGGCCTGGGGCTCAGCCAAAATGGGGGCAATCTCTCTTCTTTCAAGAACAGCTTTTCAGGTGGTCCTCCACAAGTTTCTACATCAGAAAGCAGATGACATTGCCTGGTTCTTTCCACAGCTGTTACAGTACCTAATCTCCACCTCCATTCTCCTCATCCCCCCACCACCAGCTATAGGAACTTCTGACCTAAGAGGAGTCTAATCACCAAAAGAGCCCACTCACTTCTTCTATGTCTGCTTGGAGTAGCTTGTGTTGGACCTGCTTGAGTGCCTAGCATTCCAGCATCCCCTAGGCTTCTACAGTCACGGAACAGCACAGATACTATTTCACTTAAGGGCATGTTTTGAATGTGTGGAAGGGCGCCAGCCAAATCATCCCATGCTGAGCGGCATAAGCCAAATTATGCTCAGTTGAGACTATAACAAGTTCTGTTGGAGTGAAAGTCTGGAAATAGAGGCAACAGAAAATGGTAATGAAGGAAAAATCATATTTATATACATTTACATAATTTCTCACATCCCTCATATCCCTCTGTGGATGAAGAAAACACTTGGATTCTGTGAAGAAGATCCAGGTATTGTCTAAAGCCTCTGTTCCCTTCTGCTGTTCAACAAATCTTGTGAAAAATCCCAGCATACCCTTATCTCCAGGGATCATAGGGCCTACTGGGGAGAGACCTGGGCCCTAGCAGGGAAGAGTACAGCCTGGGAGCTCTGGGAGAGGAGACAAAATCACCAAGGCCTTTGATTGGGGTAGATTGTGTGAGGGGAGGTATTAAGACCACCCGGCTTCTGACTTCAGGTGGGCAGTTCACGTCTTATCTATTCTTGCTTCTAACAAATGCAGGGAGCTTGATCTGGGAAGAGTCCTCTGAACCCAGTGTCCACTGCAGCCCTTGACCTGCCAGTCCCCACGCTTGCTCTCCACAGAATGCATGAGTGCTCTTGTCCATGACCAATAAACAAACTGACTCATGAGCCAAATATTTCCAGCTGACGGGACTCGTTAGGACTGTGTCTAGACATCCCCCAGGCCTCATGCAGTCATGGATGGGGCTCTTTCAGAAGTGGCTGGATCTGGAGTGCTGGGACTAAGCATGTGTGCTTACTGAATCAGTGCACTGCTGGCCCTGGCATCACCCTAGTTGCAGTACCCTAGATGACATATAAGAAGGGCAGAAGGAAGCCGCTCAGCCCCTTGTTTGCTTTGCTGCCTTCTGCTGGCCGTAATCTGTTTCTCCTCTGCAGGGACAGTCTGCCTTGGAGCACTATGAACTTGAGCCAAACAAACCTACCTCCTTTAAATTTGGATGTTAGATATTTTTTTCTCAGCAAGGAGAAAAGTAACTAAGACAGGGTTAAAAATAAAGTTTACTTGGAACACTGTGATCCCAAATAGGATATGATTGTTTTTGTCCCACAGTCATGGAGATGAATAATAAGGGTCACAAAACCTATAATATTTACTGGCTGGCCTTTGGCAAGTCAGCTGACCCATGTTCTGCTCACTGCAACCTGCTTGTGACTCCCTACAAAGGTCAAGCTTGTCAGGCCCTGGGTTCAATCTCCAGCAAGGAGGGAGAAAGGCAGGGGGAGGGGTGGAGACAGATAGACAGGGACAGAGACAGACAGAGAGACAGAAAAGGAGACACAGAGAGAAGAGAGAGACAAAAGGACAGACAGAAAGGGAGATGGAGCCAGAGAATGACACACAGAGAAGAAAGAGACAGAAAAAAGAAGGGAAGGTAGAAGGGAAGAAAGAAAGGAAGGAAAGAAAGAAGGTAGGGAAGGAGAAAAGGAAGAAAGGGAAAGAGGGATGGAGAGAAGGAAGGGGGAGGAAGGGGAGGAATAGGGATGGAAGGAAGAAAGAAAAGAAGAAAAGGACAGGAAAGGGAAGGAAAGAGAAGAGAAAGGAGGGAGAAGGAGGGAGCAAGGATGGAAGGAAGGAAGAAAGGAAGCAAGGAAGGAAGGAAATAAAGCTTGTCTGGATTCTGTACCCTTTCCTAGATTTCTCTGGTTGTCTAGATGACTAAATTTCTCTCTCTCTCTTCAAACTTACTTCAGGCATTACTTGCTCCAGGATTATTTCCTTGACTTCAGACTGAACTACGTGCTCTTGAAGCATAAGAACTCTGTGTGATAGACTTAGTAATCTCAGGACCTCCACACTCCCTGATATAGAACAGGTACTCAAAGAATATTTGCTAGATTTGTGCAACTGTGCAGGCACCTTATGTGCTTTCGTGGTGCAGAATACTTCACCAAGAACTTTAATGACAAATGTACTGGAGACTCACCATGCTAAGCTGTTGTTAAGTAAAATCAATTTTAGTAGGCCTGGCTTTGTCTCTATCCAAGAGAGTTTTGCTGTGCATGGTGATACTTACCTGTTTTTTTTTTTTTTTTTTGGAAAGGGTCTACAAAGTGTTCAGGGTCTCACTACTAGGATGGACTCATAGTGATTCGCCTGTTCACAGCTTCCCAAGAACTGGGATTACAGACGTGCCACCATGCCCAGTCTCAATTGCTATCTCCGTGTGTCCTGGGGGTGAGGCCTGCACAGCAGGCCTGGGGATTGAATGTTCAGCCCCTTCTTGAAGGTGCTTTAATCTGCTGAGCTATTTGGCCAGCTCAGTACTTGCCTTTAATCCTAGGACTTGGGAGGCTGAAGCAAGAGGCCAGCTTGAGCTGCATAGTGAGTTTGAGTTCAGAATGAACTATATAGTGAGACTCTCAAAAAAATGCCAAGAGAGTTTAGTCTGTGGTATCAGGAGAGTGAACTTCTAATTGTGTTTTAATTGGCACTGCTTTGTTCTAGGAGCCTCCTGGATTTCATTGCCAGAAACATTCTGCATTCTTTTTTCATCAATGCTGAAGGTAAATCCCCTCTTTTGCTGTGACTCTGAGACCTGTTAGATCCCTTTGGTAGGGACAGGATGGCATGAGGAGGACTGTATCTTTTCCTTCAAATAGTGCCCTAAGTATAGTATATGAAAGAGGTTTCTATTTTTGGTTAGGAAAATTGATTTCATGAGCCATTCACCAGGGAAATGAGCATGCGTGGATTCCTCAGGAGAAAAGCAGTATCTGTAGATTTCTCAGTGTAATGTATATATATGCATGGGTACCATTTACTAAGCATTAAATGATCAAGAAAAATGCTCTTAGCCAAATTTTAACTCAGAACTGCAGTATGAAGTTACCAGTTTTGTTCATGTCCACCTTAAAGCCTAGTTAAATGATCATCTAAAAAGAGACAGTGCAAGAAGTACCAATTCACGAGCAGGTATAGAAAACAGCCTTGAAGGGCTGGGGAGATGGCTCAGTGGAATAAGTGCTTCCATCCAAGTGCAAGGGCCTGAGTTCAATCCTCAGTTCTACCAAAAATAAAAAGGAAACAGCCTTGGGAGAAGTTAGTGAGAAGGAGACCTTGAAATTGGCTTCCAGTTCATCTTAATAAACCTCAATGCTGCATGATGACTGACACAGACTTGCCTTTTAAAGCAATTATATTGGATATAAAATAAGATCTTAATCTGGCAAAGAAACTGATACTTCTCATTCTGGTTTAAAATTATTCCAGGAGGCAGATGCTGATTTCTCTGGAGCTATGGAATGACAACTGTGCAGGCATTAAACATAGTCATTTTGGCATCTTCACGTGCCTCAATCCAGGACCTTTGCTCCCAAAGGACACCAGAATCCACAAATGCTTGAGGTCTTCATGAATTTGCATTTCCTATGCATGTCTCCTCTCATACAGTGAACCAGCTGGAGATGTGTTGTGGAAATCTGTATAATATCAGTGCTACTTGAAGAGTTTTAACATTGTGTTATTTAAGAGAAATTACAAGAAAAATGTGCAAAAATTCACCACAGATGTAATTTTTTCCTTCAAATAGTCTTGCCCCTTGGCTGTTAGATTCCACCTCTGTGTAACCCCTGAACCCTATCCCTATTGTGATCGGTCCTGGCCATGTTTCCTTCTCCTGCTGTTCTTTTTGTCACTTGTAGACCCAATAAATGTCCAAGTTTTTTTTTTTTTTTTTTTTTTTTTGGCGGAACTGGGGATTGAATGTCCAACTTGAAGAAACATTATAGTTTTTCTCATCCAATATTTAATTTTCAGGTAGGAGAAGGAAGATTTCAGATGATTTTTCTGTAGGTCCCTAGCAAGCCTGTGTAGATGCATACACCATGGATCCTAAAGTACGGTTCTCCTCATGCCATCCTGTCCCTACTAAAAGGTGGACATGAGAAGTTAAAGATAGGAAACTGTAGGGCTGGTGAGATAGCTCTGTGATCTAAAGTGCCTGCTTAGGCAAGCTTAGGCAAGTGCTCAGGGACTATGGTTCGATCCCCAGTACCACATGGTTCGCCAACCCTGCCCCCAAGGTGGGCTGAACCGGCCACTAAATAAATAAATAATAAATAAATAAATAAAATTAAAAATAATGTTTTATAAAAACTGTCATCAGCTGAATCAATGGGAAAATACGTGACTGTCCAGGAGATAAGTTGATCCATCAGCAGTGCTCCTTAGGGAAGTGTTGGCAAAAATGAAAAAAGACTGGAGTATGGTGGTTTAAGTTGGTTCCTTCATTTTAACAACATTGTGTAAGCAGGGCCCATCACCAAAATAAAAGGGTTCCGTAAGATAGCGTTACCACTGACAAAGAGTAAATTAGCAGAACTTTTCAAACAGTAACTTTAAGTTCAGTGGTTTCTGAACCACTTGAAAAGTAGAAGAGGTTTGCCTTTTTTGTGCTTCTCAGTAAGGTGGCAGTATCGGCAGCCCACTGACTCACTGCTGCTTGGGATTCTCAATCACTGGAGCATTTTTTTTTTAAAGGAATATTGTAATTTAATTGCTATTACTAATAATGCAATTGTCATTGGAAATCTACAGAAATAAGAACAGTTCACCAGGTGTCTGCTCTATTATCTGTTTTCTTTGAAAAATAGTATCTAATTTTGAGAACTTTTTTTATTTTTTATTTATTTTATTGAAGAACAAACAGCAATGAGACAGTTTCAAGACAAATTAACAGGACAGATTCAATAAATTAATACATTGCAAACTGTTTTCATAATGTTTTGGTATCGTACAAGGTGCATACATGATAGTATAATTACAGATATTATTGTAGCAGATGTCTGTAAGCAGTGAATGAAGAGAGTGTAGCTACATACTTATCTTATTTTTATACCTGAGTTATATCACAGATTCAATAATTAATACTTTCTACCTTGTTATATTCCTAGTGGTTGCCCATAGTACTAGAAGCCAACTTAATATATTGTCCAACCATTATTAGTGCAAATCTTGCTTCTCATAGAATTATGTAGAAGCACGGCATATTTATCATAACTGCATTGTTTATACACACACGTCATGATTCTTCCTTTGTATTCCCCCCCTTTTTTTGTCTAGACCTGTCAAAGATGGGCACTCCATTGTTATTAAACCGATTTAGGTGCCTGAACTCGGTGACACAATCAAATACATTCCAGCATTCCACAATAATAGTGAGTTATCTGAAGAAATTGTTAACTGTAGCCATTTACAGCTCAACTTATTATTATGGCCCCACCTTATATACCTCATTTTTATACTTTTCTGCTGGATGGTTAAGACCAAGATAGAGCAAGACTTATATACCAAAAGATGTAGCTTTTGTTTCTGATGAGGTCAGTGAAGTCCCCTTAGGATTTATCTTGTAATCCTGTACCTTACTGTGTAGATCCTTTGTCTGTGTCATCCACGTGAATGAGTAACAGCCAATGTAATTTTGGGAAAATTTTGACAGCATGGCCTCTTCTGATTCTCAGTGTTCTGGCTCTGAACCTGACTAGTCATTGATGCTGACCAATAATCCACTGAATCCTGCATGAGTGGGATATGAGGGACCCTCAGGGGACATATGTGTTTTGGATGAGAGTTAATTTTTTGGGGGGGTGCGGCTGAATAGCTCAGATGATTAAAGTGCCTGCAAGCAGGTGCAGGAACTGGGGATTTGATACACAGGCCTACCATGACAGCCCCACCCCCAGTCCATGCTGCGATGGCAGTTGAGACTGGGCATGGTAGCGCACGCCTGCAATCCCAGCACCTGGCAGGCTGTGAACAGAAGAATCACTATGAATCTGATCTAGTAGTGAAACCCTGAACACCTTATAGACCCTTCCCTAAGATACAAAGGGAAAAAACAATTTCAATGTTAGGTAATTCATTGGCTCAAATAAGACTGTGGATATTCTAGTCATAGCATTCATCATTCCTTCTTTTGAAGCCATATTGTGAAATAAAGTATAGCAATCAGGTACTTAGACTGCTGAGCTACCTCCCCAGCTCCAATAAACTATAAAGAAAGATGTGGATAATGGCTCACATGGCCCCATAATGTTTAAATGATGACAGTAAAACATGACAGACCAAAAGGTCAGAAATTTGTCTTGGCTATTGTAAGAACAATTTATGTATTTTTGCCCCAGAATAAAGCACCTTTAATTAATATTCATTTGGATTTCAGCACATTTGATATTTCAGAGTGGGTCTGAATCTGTGGCAGCTCATCTCCATCTCTGTCCTCATCACTCTTAATTATTAGGGAAATTAGCCACCTTGCGTCAGAGTTACAGCACAGTTGTTTTTATGGGTCACTGATGCCTGAAAGTGCCATGTCCTCCAGAGAGCTTTACACAAAGCATTTGTGTGAATTTCTAGGGTT
The DNA here is from genome assembly GCA_004027165.1 of Ctenomys sociabilis. Classification (NCBI taxonomy): domain Eukaryota; kingdom Metazoa; phylum Chordata; class Mammalia; order Rodentia; family Ctenomyidae; genus Ctenomys; species Ctenomys sociabilis. Next base: position 60,428 of record PVKA01006344.1, read on the forward strand.
GGATCCTGCAATTCCAGCCTGTCTGATTGAAGAAAGATCATTTTACTCCTCTGATCCTCTTAACAGAAAGAGATGAGCTAAATTGTCCCTAAGTACTCATCTGGTTCTTCCATTCTCAAAAAACACAGGGGTTCTATAATTATAAAACATAGTTAAACTCTTTAAGGTGCTCCTTTTGTATGTGGAGCAAGAGACCACAGAAAAAAATAAATCCATTGCATATAAATGAATGACAAGACAAAATCTGTGGTAGAGTTCTGAGCTTGGACCGGAGCAGATGGAATTTCCTGTGCCACTGTATTTGGAAGGCCTATGGAAACGCCATGGGAAGACTTGGGCGGGTGACAGCACACAATGAGGCAGCTGGCTTCCCAGCATGAAGTCCATCCAGGCTTTGCTTCCCTTTTCCTGTTTCTCTGCTTTTCTTCCAAATTTAAACAGGTGAGAGGGTGTGAGAGGAAACAGAGGAACAGTAAAAATTAAGTATGGAAGACCACAGAGAAGAATGGTGCAAATGAAGCCCTTTTCTCACTGTCTCCTCTTGTTCTTTGTGATATGAAAAAGTGAAATACCATAGCAAAGAGGCTTTGGCTCTCAGAGTTATTTTAGGACTTTGGCAGACGACCCATAGGAAGGGTGGTCTGCTTCCCATAGACTCCACGCAGCAGACAATCTTGTACACGTATTCCATGTGGTTCCTGTCTGAGGAAGAGTCTCTACCTTGATGACAGAATTTGACTGGATAATTTTTCCAACTCAAGTAGGTAAGGAAGAGAGTACTTTAAGACAAAGATCAGGGACAAAAATATCCTTCCTGACAAAGCCTTACCCAACCCCTCTCACAACTCCCCTTCAATGTCCAACCTATCTCTCACACAACCTACCCACAAAACACAAAGCAGCACACCCAAGTCTGGTACAAAGAAATAAGACACTTCCCTTTCCCTCTTTTGTAAATTCAAAACATTCTCACAAGATGTCATCTGTCTTTGCCTCCTCTAGATCCTCCAGAATTCAAATAAGATTCCTAGTAAAGTGCTTGTTTCAGTAAAATGTCATTGACTAACTGTGAGTCAGATTTCCCATCTCTGAGACAAAAACATCTGACAGCCAAAATTTAAAAGAAGGGTGTGTATTTTGGCTCATAGAGTCGGTGAGTTCAGTTCATATTAGGCTGGCCTCAAGGTAGAAATGACATGGCAGCAGGGTCTGGGTCAGAAAGCTGCTCACATCCTGGGGACCAGGAAGAAGAGAAGGAAGAGAGGTGTCAGAGACCAGAATGTCCTCCTCCAGCTCTCCATCCAAGAGAGCTGGTCTCCATCCCTGGTCTCCATCCAAGATGCGCCCCTAATAACATATGAACTACTGAACTCGTCCAAATGTCAAGCCACTGATAAGTGTAGCAGCCCTACGGTATGATTAGCTTCCAGATATGTGAGATTGGGGAGCCCTTTTAGATCTAAATTATAACAATAAACAATCTAGATGTTCAACAGATTTTTACCCATAACCACTTTTTAAAAAATGATGGTATCCCCTTCTGATCAACCTCTGAAAAGAATAGAACCAACAAATTTTGGTTTAATTTGTAGCATAAGGATTTTATTTCATGTATTTGGTACAGAGTCTCATTATGCAGGTCAGATATATAGTGATGCTCCTGTTTCAGCCTCTCCAGTGCTGGGGATTACAGGCATGCACCACCATGCCCACTTTCAGTGGCTGGCTCAGAGTCCCCAGTGTGGGGGCCAGTACAACATGCAGTGCCAGGGATTAAACCTGGGTTTCTGCACTTTCCAGGCAGGTGCTTAGATTGCTGAGTTGTCTCTCTGGCCCAAAGATTTTAATTGTATGTAAAAGAAAACTGCTTGTATAGAAGACATTAGAGACTGAAATAGCTCACTGAATATTGTCAGTCTCTCTCACCCTGGAGATGTTTAACCAAAGAATAATCACCCACCCACTTTTCTGCTGGGAAACACAAGTCATCCTGCAGAAATGATGAATAAGCTGCCCTCTCCACACACAAGACCACAGAACCACCCACTGGGGGGGCTGTCACTAGTAGAGGCAAGACCACAGAACTACCCACTGGAGGCCACTGATAGAGCCTTCTTCTTTTGGGAAACAAAAGAGGGCAAAAGAATTCAACAAAGAAAACAATGCTTTCTCTGTGTAAAAGTCTCAGGTTGTTTTGCACTCATGTTTCCTTTACAGTAGCAAATGCTGAGCTCATCAAGCGAGAGTAGGTTTATTTGTGTAAGAGTAGGTTTACTTGTACTCATCAATCAGTCAGACAAATGATAAGCAGGGAAAAAAGCACAATGAAGACAACAAAAAATATGACATCATTCTTCTCTAATTTTCTGTATGCATTTGCAAAATTATGAAAATTGTGACAAGCAGAATGTGAAGTAAAGATTGGAACTAAGAAAGCTGAAGTACTTTATAGACAAGGGGAGAGGAGGCCAAAATGCTCAGAGCCACACTGTTCAGGGCCCGCTTGAGGGGGCGCTCTGAACAATGTGATGGCCAAGACCTTTCCTCTTTTAACTGTTTCTAGCTTGAGGAAAATAACATAGAAAAAAGATGCCTAAATTTTTTGCCTCTTTGAACTCAAAAAGTGACCAACTCCCACCCCCTTTCTTCCTCTACTTTCTTCTCTTTTTACTCTTCAGAATGATCATAGTTGGGAGCTTCTTGTAAATTTTCTGGGTTCATTGTACATACCTCAGCCTACATGGAATCCCAATGGTTCACACTGCAAAATGAATTGAAGAGATGCTTCCACTGCAACAATAAGAATGGACTCTTCCCATCGACCCTGTCCAATAAGAAGAGAAACCATTCAGGTAGACCAGGAAGTGGGTGATCCACTGACTCCTGCCCCTGGGTCTTCATGCTAATCTGTGATGAGGACCTGCCAGGTCCTGCCTTTCTCTGAGTCTAGGTCTACCCTGAACTTGTTACTTAAATTGAGGTTGACTTAAGAAGAGAGGCACACACTTCGCGTCCATCAGTAAGCGGAGTGTAGATTGCTGCCATCCAGTGCTCTCCTCTCTGCTTCTGTCATGACAACCCTTAGGAAAGTTCAGGATTCACAAGCGAGACTGTAGATTTTATACCTAAGAAACAAAATGGAATTTGGCTTCATAAAACACGTCTCAACAAACTCCTCCCAAAAAGGACATAGCCAAAAGACTTCAGGATCTCTGGCCATTTGTTATATTCAGATTTCCTCTTCCAAAGAAGACCTCATCTAACCTCCTTAAACAGCTCTTTCTCAGCAGTAGGCCTGGGAGTGAACTGCACAACTCCAAACATTGCCGTGGCCTCAGAGGGTGGCAGAGAGGCCACCAGGAGTATGGTGGCCTTTTCTGCTCTTCACTGAAGATCCCTCCCTGGATGGACTCTGCTCCAGGCTCCAAGTAGAGCCCTGAGGTCATTTGTCTCCAAAGTCACCAGTGGGGAAGCAGTGAGATAGTCCTTGTGACCTGGGTACCCTGAAGTAGTGACCAGCACACCACTGGCCACAGCTTCTCTCTGTCTTCATTGTTCTTTCTATAGAACAAATTTAAAGTGGAAACCCAGTAACAACCATTAACTACCTCTTCTGTTTATCAGTGTATTTATGAAAAGAGGTGTGCTGTGTGCCTTCCACATTACAAATGTGGACAGCCTGCAGCTGATTTCAGCTCTCATCTGGGTCAAGCAGAATGTCTTACTATATTGTTCATTTAAAAACTTTGCTGTACTTTGCAAACTTAGTCAACCACAGCTAATTCCTTCCTAAGAGAACCCCTTCTCTAGAGGAAGCATTGATATGCAGTCACTGCGTTCTGCATATAATTTGCCTCTATTTGGCTGAAAGGAATACAAGCATACACTAATTTGTGCAATCTAATCTCTGCAAGGCTTTTAATATCTGATCTTGCACCTCATTCCTTGAATTAAATTATAGTCATATGTTTTCTGCTTAATGCTGAAGATAATGGCTATTACTTTTTATTGCAAGGCTAAAAGGAGATGTTTAATAAAATGAAAAATCATTGCCTTTAAAGTTCATTGTAATAACTAAATAAAAACAGTATCCTAAAAGGTCAAAGCAATTTTTATTTTAAGGTTTAATATAATGACCAATTAAGCTTCAAGAATACTTAGCTAACATGCAAAGACGGTTTTCTTTAAAAGTACGTATACAACATTTCCATTATTTGTAACATTTATTTATTTTATGTATTTTTTTGTCTTTTTTGATACAGACTTCTATTATGCAGTTCAGGCTGGCCTTGAGCTCACTTTATAACACAGGCTGGTGTTGAACTCAAAAACCCTCCTGCCTCAGCCTCCCAAGTGCTGGGATTACAGACATATACCATCACACTCAGATATGTATTATATTTAAATTTAACATTAAATAGTACATTAGAAAATATGAAATACGTAGTAACAAAATGCTATTGTGACTTACAAAATATTTACCATAATTTTTTATAAAATACACTCATAATTTTAAAATGTGCTCAATTATTATTGGTTTTGTTCCCTACACTTAGACATTTTATTTGTAAACTTCAGGGTATTTTATTACTTGTATCTTACTAGAAATTTTTGCTAAGGAATTCTGCAAAAATACCTGGTGGCAAATATGTTTGTATTTGATTTTCAAATGAAAAAAAAAATATGTAGGTGCTGGAAAGAGTAAAATTTTTCTTTTTAGTACAATTTAAGTGCATGGATAGATTGATTTTCAAATAAGCTTGTTTCTATTATCATTATTATTCTTACTTAAAAGAATGATTTTTCATCCTAAAAATGGTCTAAAAATTTCTACCTTATGTCACCCAGTTTCATCACTGATCCTACAGTCCTGCCCCTGACACAGTTCCTAAAAGATTAAATGTTCAGCATTGTATGAAGAAGCAGTAATGTGTAAATTTTTCTTCATGTTTAAGGGGGCCTTATCTTTGTTCAACAGTCCATCCTCTCTGTATTCTACATCTGTCTCTCAGCTTGAGAAGACAAAGCAGATTTTTGAGGGGAAGATGTTCTTTTACAATGAAAACTCTGATCTTTGTAAACCTTATGATATGTATTTCCAGACCCGAATAAAGGCTGAAGTCAGTTGTCTAAAATAACCTTTGATGAGTTCAATCCCTGGTACCAAACAATGAATAAATGAAATAAAATAAAGTAACCTTTGACTATGGGCATATGTAAGATGACATAGGTCAGACTCATGTAAAAATCCAGTGACCTCTGCAACTCTGTAACATAAGCCCCTCCATTCATCCACATATTCTGGCTGACGTAATGAAGTCATCAAGTTAGAAATGTCAGTGTTCATTTGTGACATGCTCTTCTTCAAGTTTTTATAAATCATTTCAGCAATAGAATAAGCCTGCATATAACAATGCACAGTATACTGGAGAAATGGGTATTATGTTCATTATTAATTTTTACAGAATTGAAACAATTAACTCATACTGACCCATAGATTATATTCTCTATTGATAACTTTTTTGATAAGCAGCCATAAACACTTATGCGCTAAATAAAGATATTTAAATAAACCATGAGGCTAAATTAGCACAGGCCCATGTGAGTCAGTGGGTGTGTGAACAAAGAAGCAAGCAATGGAATATGAAAGGACTGGTGTGGTGGACTGGTTGTCAAGGAATTTCTTAGGGGTGGGAAGTGAGAGACCTTGGCACGAGGGACAGGGAAGAATATAACATGAGTCTCAAAGTTTTAAGTCAGTATGACTGTCACTGCAGAAAGAAAAAGCAAAAATTCCTGTAGTTTTTCTAAGAAAACTCTTTCTGAGAAGTTTAGACATAATTGCACTTGATATTACAGGGTGTAAGGAAAATTCTAGTAGACACAATTCCATGTTGAATCTGACACCCTGTATTTACTACATATGAAGAACAGTGCATTATTTTTTGGTAGAATTGGCCACTGAAGACATCAGATCCTGGGGTGTACTTGCCGCAGACCTGGGGGTGGGGAGCAGACCCCACGAGGGCTGCCTCCTTCCTCCCACTGGAGTTCTGAACACTAAGGACCTATTCTATTCAGTCCTGGCTTCCTTCAATATGCAGGACACAGGGCTCAGTGACATTCCTGGCAATTTGAGAATTCCTGATGGCTCCCATCAGGCCCTTAAAAGTCCTCTTTAACCTCTAGTGCCTTCCACCTTCCAGGAAGTCTTTGAAGCTTTTTCTGCTTAGTTTATTTTAGGGTCTCTATTACTGTTGTCCATTGAGGTCTGAACTTGACCAAACTCAATTTTAAAAGGCCCCACATTGTAGAAGTTGCCCTGATTGTAGCAGGACTCCCAGACTGTTGCTCCAGGCTATGCTTCCATCTGCTTTCAGCTTTCAGAGGGAATTCCTGTGGATGGAGACGAGGGGAAGTGGTTGAGCTCACACCCTCTGCGCAGTGGTGACGCATCTGCAGGGGTAGCGGGGTAGCGCTCACAGGGAGCTCTCATTACTCTAACATATGTAAGAATGTCTTCCTTGGACCAGACCATGCCTAGGACAGGACAGAGCTATTAACTGCAGTGTAGGAGAACTGAGAAGCACATTCCAGCTAGTGAAGGCTTCCCAAAAAGCAGATGATGGTACAAGTCATCAGTGAACAGCAGAAACTAGGTAGAAGAGGCCTTTCAGAGCAGGCACAGGGAACCCTTGAAAGTCTGAAAGAGGGATTTTTTTTTTTTTCAATTTTATCGAAGTGCAATGACCCTAAGCAATGTTTTTCATTATGACTTTGCAGGAGTTGAAGAAAAATATCAGATTCACTGTGTTAAAGGGTGGAGATTATTTGCCTAGTTATCCATCTTTTTGTGCATCTTAGACTGAGCATTTATTCTCCTTTGCTGCTATTGGCAAATGGGAATCCCTTCATTTAACATGTTAAAGTGTGCGTGAGGAGTATCAGAGATAAGTAGACATATAGAAAAAGTGTAGATAGCAGCAGAGCAGTGCAGAGTCACAAAAGAAATTTTTAAAAACTCATTATATCTGTCAACTGAGAAGGGAGCTGCTTTTTCTTCGTAACTTGGGTTGATCTGCAAATTTCTGTTAAGGTCAGGACTACAGATTTTTTTACATCAAACATAGTTGGAGTCTTTTTCTTTTCTTTCATTTTTTTTTCCTGCACAAGACAGTCCTAAAATCATTTTCTAGATGTCCATTTGAGGAGGAGGAAAGCAGTCATAATATCCCAGGGGTGGGTGTCAGAGCTTAGACAAGAGGAATGGTATTATGGCTTGTGCCTCTATTTCCCCTCAAAGCCCCAAGAGTTCATAGTTGGGACTTTTCAGAGCTCACTTGGTATAGGGTATGTGATACTAGGAGGAAGGGTGATCCTACATTATTTGACTGATTGGCTTGCATAGTTCTGGATATGGATGATGGGAAACCCCCCAATCCTGTTAGAAGCAATCAACAGGCTTGTAGCCTGGATAAAGGTGTAAAAGGCAGGCAGGTTCTCTGCTGCTTTGTTGTCTTTTGCCTGCCCTACCACGGACGGTTTCTCCTCTGCCATGTTGCCTTGTCTTGGAGCCAATTGACTATGAACTGAAACCTCAACACTGAACTGAAGTAAACCTTTCTCACTTTAACTTGGGAGTGTCAGGCATTTGTCTCAGCAATGAGACAAGTAACTAAGACAAGGAATAGCCTGGTATGGAGATGGAGACCATGTGGGGTGAGATGTGAACCAGGTAAGGATATGCAGACTGGCACCAGAAGCCAGAGAACAATCATAACAGAAAGGGTGCCTCCAAAGGGGGAGGAAACCTACCCTTAGGCATGAAAGCCTACATAGGGCAAGACATGAAGATGTCTGCATGGAAGAGGAGGTGAAGGCAGACATGGACAACCAGGGATGTTCAGGGTGCCTGGCTATGCATGTGATATTTAAAGATAAAGCAACCTACTTTCTCAATTTTCAGACATGTTACAAACCCAGGAAAGAGGAAAAAGAAATTAAACCTTTGGTGCTGGATTATAATTAGAAATCCAGATAAACTCATAGTTTTCAACAAAAAATAGGTTATGAAAATAAGAGTAGAGACTCTTGGTATGGTCTCTGTGTATTTTCTAGCTCTGTCCTCAGAGGACCTAGGCTTATGACATCCTGAAATAGTCCATTTTTCTTTGCTATAACAAAATACCAAAGGCTGGATAAGTTGATAAAGTAAGGTAGTTTATTTAGTTCACAGTTTTAAAGCTAAAAGTCCAAGTTCTAGTGGTTCAATTGAGCCTTTCTCTGGTGATGGTCTAAACAAACAGTAGATGTCATTAAAGGTGGGGTGGAGGGATATCTCACTTGTTCACACAGGGAGTAGAGTGAAGGGAGTGGCCAAACTTCCTGTTTTATAACAATCTTCTCATGAGAAGCTTGTTTCTCATGAGAAACACAAATGGTCCCAGTATATCTTAATCTCCTCTAACGAAATCCCCACCCCCTCCCAGTAACCTCCCACTAGGTTCTGCCTATCAGATTCTCTACCTTCTGATATTGCTACACAAGAGGATCGAGTGTCCAGCACAGATACTGTTGGTGGCTAAATGCTCATCTAAACCATAGCATCCTCATCACAATGAGCAACCCGAGGGCCCAGGTTGGGTCTCCAAAAACATCTTCTTCCAATGTAGAAGAAAATACTCAAGCAATGTTGAAGACATTAAAAGAATGCAGAAAATATCTTGAATAGATCACACCAGAGGCATTTGAGCATCAAAATAATGATAGCATGCCATAAAATTTGAATAAAGATGTACACTGATATAAAATATATATGGAGTGCTTGAAGGACAACCAAATATTTAGATGGTTTTGTATTTTATCCAAACCACTATTAATAACAAAAGAAAGAGAGCAACTCTGTAGTGGAGAAATTTGTCAGAGACTTCCTTAATCACATGTTCAAAATTTTAAAAAAGTAGAGAAAATTGAAATCATGAAAAGGACATTGCCTCACTTCTGTGGTTTCCTTGCCAAAGTTGTATAATCCTAAAGAACTATCAACGAAATATTGAAGAGAATTTTATAAAATACCTATTGTGTAATCTGTACAATGTCAAGGTCATGAAAAATCAAGGAAAGACTGAGGAATTGGCACAGAAAGAAGAAAACTAAAGGAGCAAGGCCAATAAGTGCAATACATGATTCTCCATTGGGATCCTTTTGCTATTGAGATGTTACGGGAACAAGTGAGGAGAATCAGAGGATGCAGAGGCAATGCTGTACTAAGGCTCAATTCGCAAATTGCAGATTGTGTTTTAATAACCTAGGATAGTGTGTTTGTGGAGAGGCACACTTCACTACCTGTAGTTGTAATGCTTTAGCACTGCATGCCAAAGTTTTCTCAAATACTTCAGAAAAGCTGGGCGTGGTGGCGCATGCCTGTAATCCCAGCACTAGGGAGGCTGAGGCAGGAGGATTGTTGTGAGTTTGAGACCAGCCTGAGCTACAAAGTGAGCTTAAGGCCAGCCTGAACTGCACAGTGAGACCCTGTCTCAAAACAACAAAAAAAAAATACTTCAGAAAATTTTTTTCTTTTCCTCATACATCTAAATTGCAGGTAAAATAAGCAAGTTTTCAAAACATCAACAAGAATAGAGGACTAACCAAGGTGAGTGGCCTTCTGCTTAGGTCTGTGTCCCACAAAACATAACCTGTGTGATTGCACGCACATGCACACGTACATGCCCCAAGAAAGTATTCCATTAACAGGAATCACTTTGTTGAGTCTACTGGGAAGGCATAAAGCTGTTTAATAATTAAATGTAGACTGAATTCTTAAAGGAGCTATTGATTTCTGTGCACCTGCTTTATTTGCTGAGTTTAAAAATTGAAAGTCCATGCATGTATCTTTACTGTTGGTTTTTCTCCTTGATTTTAACAGACTGAGGTAAAAGAACTGAGAAAATTTAACCTAGTGAAAATTAGCAATGATGTGCAACAGTAAGGGACTATTTCATTAAGTGAAATACTACCCAGAAATAGAAAATAATTTGTGGTGCAGAACTTATCTCCATGGGAGATTGTATGATATAAGTTCAATTTATTTAACTGTTTGAGAGTGATACTTTAGTATCAATGAAAACCTGAAGAGTATGTGCTAAAGCATTTACAGTAGCTATCTTTGGGAGAGATTCTAGGTGAATTTTATTTTCTTGTTTTTGCTCATCTGAATTTTTTCAGATGAGTATGCTTGAAAGTAAAAGTTAACCATGTTACCTGAAAGAATTGATGAAGAATCAACTTTTAGAGTGTATATGTTCAGTGAACACATCTTTAAACAAGTATTAAATAACTAGGAAGGGTCACCATCCTAAAGATAATGCCTATAAAATCATGTTCTCAGGGATTCAAAAACATTCAAAGCTTAATACGCCCACAAGAAAATGTGTACATTTTTATTTTCAAATTCATAGTACCATAATTTCTAAACCAGGACTGTCCAATAGAAGTATGCGTTACACAGGAAAGACTAAATTTCTCGGGAGCCACACTAAGGAAGAGGTGAATTTAATTTGTCTTATGGAAGCCAGAATATCCAAACATTTCAGCATTTACTCAGTATAAAAATTGTGAATGAGGGATATTATACTCTTTTTTCACATGAGCCTTATGCTCTGCCTTGTGTTTTCACACTGAGCCATAGGAGGCTGTTGCTTTGGGAAACACAGCTGGATTTCCCAAATCCTCAGATACACTACCATGTGTGTTATCCTTACTTGTGCTGTATTTTTTCTGAGATGCTTTCTTCTAATTATTTGGCAATCTTGCATACCACTCCTTTTGTGTTGGTTAGGGTGGCATGTCAACTAGGTCTGTTTTGGGATCCAGCCAAGGCACTAGTGGATCACATTTCTGAGTGTGTCACAGAATCATGGCCTGGGGTCTCTGTCTGGGTCCTTGTGCCTCCATCTGGCACTGTTCTCTTGCCCTCTTCCTGACTACCAGGAGCTAAGCCACTTGTTCCCATCTGTCCCTCCTACCACCCCTGCCTTGTGGCAGGCTGACCGTGGACTGAATCCCCTACAATCAAGTATAATCAAGCCTCTGCCTCTTTAAATTGTTAGTGTTGGATTTGTGGCCCAGAGCCCAGAATAGCAACTAACACACTTCTAAATGACTTTCATCTGCTAGTCAAATTTATCACTCTCTCCTTTGTTTAACTCTGCCTTGAGTGGTTTACTTGATTTTGGTTCAAACAAGATCAGAGATGTTGGTAGCAGAGTCCCATTGGGTTTGTGTACTTATTGTGTGAGTGCACAGTAAGGGTTTGGCTTGATTAGAAGTTCAGGGTGAAGAACATCCAGTAACCCCTCCTTATTGTCAACAGCATCAAATAGAAGAAGAGGATGTTTCCAGTTGTCAAACTCAGCATCAGCCATGCGGCTGAGGATCTGGAAGGAAGGAGCATGTACCAATAAAAAAAGGTGTCCTGAAGCCTGAAGCCTAGGCACAGCAAGCTGCTAGAGTCCCTGCACCTTCTGCAAACCCACGTGGGGTCTTGCACCACTGATATATATATTAACATTTCTCCTTTAAGGCACAAGCTTAAATTTAGGATTAAACATTGTGGTTTTTGTTGTGCTATTGTTGTTTTCCAATCATGACAAAAGGATTGTGTCCCATGGAATGAACTTGTAAATAACTATCAATTATAAATTATAACCTGTGAAGCAGAAGATCTCATCTCTGTGACTCCAGCTTCAAGAGTTTCCGAAGAAACAAGCTCTGCATACTCACCGATGCCTGAAATACCTTTGAGTGGAATCAAAGTCATTTATTTTAGTTAGAGTGCAACTGTCAGAAGAATGAATGCATAGTCTTAAATTCACTAAAATAGATTGAAATGAAAAAATCTATGGTGTTGTGTAGAAAAGAACGTTGGGCTTGGAGTCTAAAGTTTTTTTTTTTAATAATAAGCAAAGGTGGGGTTTGATCCTTGGCACTGTGTGCTGTGCCAGTCCTGGCCCTGGGTGTGTTGTGTTGGCCATTAACACCAGACATCCAAGCTGGGAAGTGAGACCCTGTACCAAATACATTAAAATAATAACGACAATAATATAGAATATTGTTTTTCTTTCTAGCCAGTACCATTCTTTAGAACACCAAGGTCCTGGAAACAATGATTCCAACCATTCGACAATAGAGGATGGATATACATTAGAAGGTCAACTCCTTGGATGCAGATGGCTTTCAACAGGAAGGGGCTGTTAGTAGAATTCCAAGGGCAGAAGCTGTGGGAGACTAGGGAGGACCATCCCAAAAGGAAGGGCCTGCTCTGATCAAGAGAGGAGCCATAAGGTAGACCCAGCAATGAACAGAGACTGACTAACTTCCAGGGCCGGTAAAGGTGAAGCTTCACATCTGTGGTAGTGAGGACTCTCTCTCTCCCTTTTGCTCCCCTCCTTGTGCTCCAATCTTAAAGTAGACATAGTGGCAGCCAGCTAATCTGTAACCAGAGCAGGAAGGAGGCCTTTTTATTGGAAACAAGTATTGAAGTATTAAGTAAAATGCAGGACTATACCCTCTGATCCTTACATCCTATGCAAATTGATTCTTTCACTTAGATGTGCTCAGGAAAGTCATAGAATGGCCAAGGAGAAGGATCCATCAATAAGTAGGACCCATGTTAAGAATTGAGGAATAAAATCCTAACAAACCTGTTTCGTGAGCACACACGGTGAATCCAACTTGTTCAATTATTGACCACCAGAAAGCAAAGCAATCAAAAGCACAGCATATAAAGGGTGCTAATAAATGCTTGAGTAACCTGATTAGTGAATCAATACTGTTTCCTACATGACATATTGAAATTCATTAAAAAAATGTTTATTTCATAGAATAGACTAGGAGAGAAGAATTCAAAGATGAGCTATGTCTGCATGAAAAAACAAGTTTATGATTCAGAGAGAGCTCTGCTGACTTTGAGCTCTTTCAGGAAATGTTTTATTTTATCACTGGGTGAGTAATTGTAGAGAAATACAGTTCTCAAAGGGAGAAAAAAGAGCCCTGGAATCTCTTGATGTGAAGCATCTTGATTTCACAGCTCCAGGACCTGAGATTTGCAGGAGCATGGTGGAGGTGCAAAATACAAGAAGGGCTCCAGCTCGGGCCCTAGCTCTCTCCACAGCTCTGAGGCTGATGGGTCAGTCAGAGCTCTGCCCCAGGAGGTGGGGCCTGAGGGACCCAGGATCAGTAACTGGATGAAGAGAGAAACACATACAAATGGCTTAGAGAGAGTGCAGACGGTTCAACTAGAAGCTGCATGTCTCTTGCAAGGTACAGTCAAGGGTGGGGAATACAGGGCTGATCCAGGAGAACAGGCCCAGCATAGAGTCAGAAGAGAGGCTGAAGACAAAGACCAAAGCGGACATGAGAGTCACTGGCTGGGCATGAAGTGAGAGCAGGCACCCTCGTGGAAGGTGGTCTCGTATTCATGGCTGCTCAAGCCTTGCCCATGGATTACAGGGAGAGAGCAATCCAGCTCCTAAAGCCTTGATTATCTTATCTGTAAAATGTAAAGAATATTTTCCTCTCATTAATGCCAGGGTTAAATGGGGTTATTGTCTCATCCTTTTCTGTTTTATAAAATTCCCATAGTCATAGCTCTGCAGAATGGGAGCATTTGGGCCTTTCAAGAATCTTTCATCTAATTCACATGCAGACTAGGAATCAGCTGTGTATCTGTGAGTCATTTTCACAAGAGTAGGCGCATGCGCTCATATTCAGTCTTTAGCCAAATTCCACTAGCCTCTGGATGGTGCAGCTTCAGCCCTGAGGGGGTCCCTGCCTTTGCAGGCCTCTTGCTCCCTTGTCTTCCTCCCGCTACAGCTGTGAGCTTCATGAGAAGAGTGTGTGTGTCTTCTCCTAGCACTTGCCACAGGCATGGCACAAAAGAAATGCTTGCTAAACACTTAGAGAGTCAGGATGAAAGAGAAGTCATTCTTGAGCAAGGAACCCCCTAATAATCAAAATAATAGGGCTTTGTTTGAGCCATGTATTCTGATGTCTTCCAAGGCTACTCTGCCTTTTCTTTGACTCTGTCTCACTTGGAAATTTATCATCCCCCTTTCCCTAATAGAACTGGAACTCTGACAGTAAGTAACCAATTTAGTCTCTGAGACCTGCTACATACTGTGCCAGTGGAGAGAGCCAGGAGTCATAGTTTGAACTCCAGACTTGCTGTTTCCTAGCCAGGAGACTCTGAGCTAATCATTTCATCCTGCAATACCTCTACTTTCTCATCTCTAAAATGAGGATACTTGAATTCTTAAGTGACAGGTTAAAATACCTTCCAGGTCATTCTCTTATAAACATGGACTCCCTTTCCCACTCCAGACCTTAATGTTGCTTTATTTTTCTCCACTGCATTTTCCCCCATTTTCTATAATATATTATTTATTCAATGTTTGTATTGCAGTTTCTCATACTCACATGTAATTTCAATGAGGATATAAAATAATGTGATTTGGAAGTGTTTAAGACTAACCCCAGTGGAAATTCTACTTCTTGGATTTCAGGTCCCAGCACCTCGGTCTGTGCACCACAGAGTCATGTTGGAATCTCAGCCCCAAGAGAGATCACCCAGTTCTTCCAGAACAGCTGGTCTCCAAAACTAGGTCCTAAGGCAACCAACTAGGACACCCAAGACATTTTAAGGGGTCTTTTGAATAAATTATATTTTTAGAACATTAAGGCTTTTGTTCCTTTCTACTATATTAGGATCGGCATTGATATGACAAACGCAACGCTTAGAAAAGTGGCTGGTGGATCAAGATGGTGGTGCTTAATGAGACAAAATGAAATTTCTATGTCTCTCAAGCGTGTCTTGATAAAGTCATATAAATTATTAATTTTAAGGATGGTGACTGTGTGGTCAATCAACCCCATGTGACAAGTCAATGCACGCTGACTGTCTGGAGAAAGCCCTTGTACAGTGAGTTTGTGAGGGAAGCTGCTTACTTCTGCGTGAAACTGGTGTTCTATCCTGAAACAAAAAATACTGGCAGGCCCGCTGCTTATTTGAACTTGAGCTGCCGATAGCTATTTTTTTGAAAATGAGCATGGTAAAAGTGTCACTTCAGGAATGACTAACATCCTGTGTTAATAATGACTACATTTGAGCCTTCCACCTTGAACTTGGCTAGGTAAATTGCTTCCAATACTCAAAGACTTTTCTGAGGGTATCAACAGTGATATTCAAAGTCGTAAGTAGCAAGTAACAAAATGCTCACAACTAGGAATCCCATCATTGGCCTAATCAAAGGACCAATGAATAATGTCACAAAATCTGGCAAGGGAAGGGGACCATTCAAAGTATGAGAGAGACCTTTATTAAAAACAGACTCGAAAGTTTCAAAAAAATTTTAAATGTAACAGCACATGGAGTCTTCACTGATAAAGTTTCATAACCCACATTTCAACAACCTTCAAAGGAAAACATCCAAAAGTATTTAAAAAGGATATTTACACACTCACTTTATTCCAACTGTGCATCTTTATGGGTTGGCTTTTCTTTACCTGCTCCACCTTTACCAATATGTCATCACAAACTGAATGCAGAGCAGATAAGAAAACCCAACTGTCTGTCCTTAAGCCTGACATTAAAAAGATCTAAAGCAATGTGCCACAATGCCATTCTTCTCACTAACAGTTTTCATTTGAAAATATAATTTTTTTAAGAAATAGTTACATTAACATGTGACAGACTTATTGTTTTACTGGAATAAATATTTTTAAATTTTCAGTTTTGACACTGAATATAGATAAATACAGCCCACACAAGCAAATTATTTTCGGTCATCAGTAATTTTTTAAAATCTGAAGTGGTCTTGAGAGCAGAACTGGTTGTTACAGAGCAATTAGCAATGTGAGGGGAGGAACATGATTTTTGATACAGTTTGCTGTTTCTTGTGTCTGGAGTTTTCAACTTACTAGTTGTTTATTTTGGGTGGGCTTGTTATTTAACTAGCTTGAACCTTAGTATCACCAAGTGTTAAAGTAAAGATAATTATATTTAGTTTATTTCTTTTTATTTTAGATAAAAAAAATTATGAGAAAAATGAAAATGTAGGCAGCTTATGAGGGTGGATTTTCTTTCTGCTCACTTTCCTTAGACACAAATATAAGTGTCAAGGTCACCTGATGGGACTTTTCTGCACAGTCCAGCAGACCAGATCTTTAACCACAGCTGATTCCAGTACAAAAAAGCCAAAGGTGGGCCAGCCAGATAGCTCAGTGGACTAAAGCACCTGCTTCAGCAGAGTGCAGTGGCCGATTTCATCCCAGGGCATGCTGAGACAGAGATTGAGACTGGGCTTGGTGGCAGGAGTCTATAATTTCAGCATTTGGGAGGCTGAAATCAGGAGAATCACTCTGAGTCCAATCTATGAAGTGAGACCCTGTACATCCTTATACCCTGTCCTAAATTCATTTAAAAAAAAAAAAAAGAGAGAGAGAAAGAAGGAAAAAGCCAAAGACAGTAAAAAGATCCAAAATATTCATAGACCCACTGGTGGACTCGGATCTGCTGCTAACTGGCCCCTCCCACTACCCCAGCTCACCAGCCTCAGACTACTTTCTGGCTAGGGGACTCATCCTACTTCTTGGCATGGCTTCTGCTCAGAGGAGCCACTGCCAAGAGGCTTCTCTCTCCAAAGTCATCCAGAGAGAAAGTTCAGTCTTCCTGCCGTTCATTTCCATAACATATTTTAGTGCTGAGGAGATATAGGACATACACTACCTCTTCAGAGCTGCATGTCTGTAGAACAAAAACAAGACTTCCAGGAAAATCAATATACAATGCTTCCATTTTTTCAGCTCTTGTTCAGGAAATCCACCAAGAGCTTATTAGGATGACAGTGTGTGGAGAACTGTGAGTGCCTCTTGGAGGAAGATTGATGATTTCATAAGAGCAGTCTAGGTCCTCTTTGATCCCAGGGGAATGGGATCATTTCCATTCCCATAGTCCAGAGGAATGCCTACATGCATTGACTCTTAAACCCTGGGTCAGGGTCCTTTGGAAATTCTTTTCCATAGCTTCAGTGTTCATCTGGATTCCGGGCATTTTACATCCGATCAAGTGGAATAAATAGCTGTCTTGGGAATATTTGAACATGTCTGCTTACTCAATGTAGAAGTAAAGTAGCATTTGTTCTGCAAAATGCAGAGGGTATGAGCATAAGAACAGAGGAATAATAAAGAAGAATGGAAAATTTCAAGAGAGAAAAAAAAAAACTAGAGACATCTCTTGCCTGGTTGAGGGAATACAGACAAGAACTGCCTTGGCTTGCTCTTATTCTTCACTGCTGTGTAGAATCTCCAACTGACACAGCATCTATGATCTTGGTAGTCTGCCTCTTCACATTTTTGCCAAAGTTGAATAACTGCTAGTGAACAGTTGTCAGAAGGGTGTCTCTGTGAGGTGAGAAACAAACCTGCTAACCATAATTTTCACCCTGTCCTGCTATCACTTGATTTATGACCACTTGATTTATCATGCAGGTTGTGTCATTGTCAAACCTGGAATAATGTTCAGCCTTTCCTCAACAGTCAATATAACCATATGCACCAAAAACCAGCTGTTACTATTGTGTGATGAAGCGCTTATGTGATAGTTCAGAAAATGTTGTTCTTCAGTGTCTGCCTGTCAGGGTCCAGACAGCATGCTGAGACACATCCCTGCCTCCTAAAACCTCTCTTTCACTTTCTGTCTCACCACTTCCTCCACTGGCTCCTTCATAGGTTGGTAGGTGCCAAATTTTAGAAAAAAAATTTTTTTCATTTATTTTACCCTAACCCTAACCTTAAACCCTAACCCAAACCATAAATGTGAACTCTAACCCTAATCCTGGCCCTATCCCTACCCAGAGCCCTAGCCCTAGTCCTAGCCCCAGCCCTAACCCTAATCCTAATCATAGCCCTCTAACCCTAAAACCTAACCCTAAATCCTAACTCACCCTAACCCTAGAAAAATTATTTTTTTTAAACACACACGCACACACACACACACACACACACACACACACACACAATTTATGCTTGTACTCACATCAGAAAAATCACCCTCAGGGGACCGCCTGCTCAGGGTCCCTCCTCCTGTCTCTCTCTCAGACAAGAGCTTTCTTTCCCTCAATAAATATATTCTGCTTATAACCTTCATTTGTTCCTAAAATTCATTCTTCGGTTTTAGAGAAAACGAACTCATTCCAGGTACCTTTTATGTTGGGAGATCATTTTTGCTTCCTGTGTCATTTGAGGGTTTCCCTGCATCACTTATGCCTCAGCCTCCCAAGTGCTGGGATTATAAGCATGTACCACCACGCCAATCCCTATTGAGCCATTTCTATAGGAATTGCTCCATTACACCAGCTGAGACAGGCTCATTGCAGTGAATTTAAGGCTAGCCACAGCTACTTAGTGAGTTTAAGGCCAGACTGAATTTCACAGTGAGACCGAGTCTCAAAAGACAAACAAAGTACAGGGGAAATGGCTCAGTAGAATAAACGTTTCTCTGACAAGTGCAAGGGCCTGAGTTCAATCCCCAGTTTCACCAAAAAGAACATAAAAAAAGAAAAATCACCCTCACATTTTTCTTCACTTGAGTTGTCTCTGGAGACTGTTTCCTAAGGCTGTTGTTCCTCTGTGATGGCATGTGAATGCAACACCTGTGCTGTATTAGAAACCTGAGCACCATCCTGGACTCAGGACTGTACTAGGTCCCAGGGCCTGGCTTTGCACCCGGCACAGAGTAACTCACTTGCTCTCCAAATCCACTTCTCTCTCCCCACACCACTGTCTTAGAGTCCATCTCCCTTAGGACTTCTGCAGACCCTCTCTGCTCACCCCACCACTTTGTCTCATATCTGTACTTTTCTGCCTTGATAGAAAAATAAAAATGTATTTTTACTTTCAGTCTTATTTTTTTTCTCACATATTGTTTTCTTTCTAAACCCAACTATCTGCTGAGCACTGGCTCTGGGCTTGTGTGTGGTCTCTTGAGCAAACGAATTGCCCTGCATTTGAACAAGCTTCATTCTCATTAGTGCTTCTTGGGAAAGATTTTTAAATTTTCTCATAAGCTCTTAGCATTTCGCTAATTTCTTAATTTTTTTCCTTAATTCTATCCAGGAAAATACTAATCCTCCATTTAAATACATGTGCCTCCAGGCTTCTAGGGTGCATATTTCACTGTTTGCCTGAAATGCATCTTTTTGATCAGGGCTTACTTAAGTCTAAGAATGTTGAATCAGGAGGAAACTTTCCTGGAAGGAGGAGAAGTCTTCGAACATCTACAGACCACAATGGACAAGCTCCCCATGTAGTGACCGAGCATATCTCTACTCTTTGGGTATAGTAGAGGAAGTTGGCTGAACTTAAATATTCAGTGGGCAAAACTCATGGCCAAGAACATTGGAGAAGCCCTGGAGCAGCCACAGAAATTGTCAAAACTCAGTCTTGCTGCCTCTTGTTGCTAGAATATCTGACTGCTTTTAGAAGAGAGCTTCCTAGAACAGTACCTCTAGCCCTCTCTGTACAATGAAAGACAATCAAAATAGATATCCATGGTAGTCGTTGAAAAGAATTTAGGTTAAAATTTTTGTTCTGATCCTTGCTAGCTGTGTTACTTGAAAATGTTGCTTAATTTCTCTGTGCCTCAATTTCTCTCTGGGCACAGTACTCTCCTGGATCCCTTCCTCACAGAAGTAACGTTGCTTAGTACTCAATAAAGCCTATTGATTGTGTTAATATGATTATCAATACTAATAACAGCAATAAAAGCAATAGCCAATATCACCATGTGACATTAACAACGCCATTGTTTTCTAGTCAGGGAAAAAACCCCACACCCGACCTATATGCTGCAGTATTACCCTCTCTGTAGAGCTCAAAGTGCAGAAAAATATCAACACCATTGCCTTTGTCCTAGAGGTTCCTCAGTGTGAAGCTTGCATTTCAGTCCATAACCGACCTTTGCAGGAACTGCGTAGCTTGGCTTTACATTTACACTAAGGGTTTGCCCAATGTTCCCGTCCCCCTTGAATCCTAGGCGGTCAGTGATCATCACAAATCGGAAGCCCCTCCCAGTGGAAACAGTTTCCCTGCAGCCCAGGCTGTGAAGGACTGATGTAAGTAGAGTATCTCAATGCTGAAAATCATAAGGAATTAGTGGATCTAGATGACGGCTCCCAACATCACACCTAGAGGGACAGGGAGCCCTTCTGTGCCTACTGATACTTTCATAAAGTGTCCTGTCCAAGCTGTCAGCCTTCTGGAGCATGGAAGCTGAGCAGCTCTTCAGCTCTAAGCACTGTGCAAAAAGAAATTATGAAACACAAGCACATGAGATGGCCATAGAACTCAGTGCCAGAATCCAGACCTCAGGAAGATCCCCCATCAAGCAAATTGCCAGGAGCAAAACAGAAAAAGAAGGAAGATGAGGAACTGGAGAAAGAAGCGAAAGGGAAGGAGAAGGAAGGGGAGCCCACAGAATGAAACAGAATATAATTGTAATATAGGACACACATTGGAATCCAAATTTCAGTAAGTTTTAAAGCAGCAGATATTTGAAATAATGTGGGAAATTTAAACACTGGCTGCACAATGAGTGATTAAGAGATTGTGACTGATTTGTGAGCTCATTGTAATGATGATATTTATTTTTATTTTTTTAAATAATGATGGTATTATAATTATTTATCGTCAAAGAATTTTTATCTACCAATAATGCATACTGAAAAAAGGCTGAAATGATATGAGCTCATGATATTCTTAGAAGTAAGCCTGGAAATGGTTAATGAGAATAAAAATTGTATTAGTTACTCTAACTAAACATGTTTCAACTTTTTCATATTAAAAAGATTATAAGGGATGATAGGTAAATCAATAAAATGCTATATGAACTTATTTCTTATAAGAATGCTAAATCTCATTCATTAAACTTTTCTAGGTATTTCAACATAAAAATACCCTGAACACTACTACCTCATGTCTCCTTGTTGGAAAGGCAGGAAGGTGCCTGAGTTCATAAACCATTGTAGGTCACATAGCATGAGAGAACAAAAGCTAGTGTGCCAGGCAGTGAAGATGACATGATGGCCAACTATTCTAGCATGGACTTTAAAAGCACCCAGTTGACCTTGTTCACCTGGAACTCTCCTGTTGCATTTTCTATAGATTATTTTGTTAGTAGAAAACACATCTTGTTCACTTGAAAGAAGAAAACAAACACTGCCATAGGTGCCTATCAATTTGAATAAAAACCAGGCCAGTGTGCAGGTAAGATATAGTTATGAGTATGAAAATACACAATTGACATGTTAAAAGACCAGTCTCAAAAAATCTAGAACATTCAGAAAAAGTCAGCACAAGATCAGGAGCTTATCTGTTTAGTTAAGCTCTTAGAATCAGTCAATATTTAATTATGTACTGAAGTGCCACTAATTTCTTCCTAACCTGAAATACAAACAAAAGTTAGAACTAGGTCAAGGAAAACAGAGATGCAGAATATTTTCAGATTGCACCATCCTGGGTAAATTCACCTAGTCAGTTTTATGTTCTTTATATGAGATTTATTCTTTCCTGGAGAAAATGGCATTTGAGAGAGAATGAAAGATTTAGAGGAGTGCTGGGGGATGCCTAGAAACACATGCATCTATAATCTGACCTCTCTCATCTTTAAATTGGGCTGTTTATTCTATAAAATGAGCCTCATGACCCTTTATAGTTTGTGATAAAGAAAAATGAAGGACTGAAGTTTTTCTCTTCCCTTTTCCTCCCTTCTCTGTCCTGTCTTTCCCTTCTCTGCTCTTCTCTGCTTCTTCCTTTTCTTCCCTCCTTCCCTTCCTCCCTCCCTCTGTTTCTTTCTTTTCTCCTCCCTTCCTTCTTTCCTCCACCTCCACTGTTTCTGTCTCTTTGTCTCTTTCTCTGTCTCAGCATTCAGAACACACCTATTTTATTAAAGAGTTTGAAGTCTTACTTATTGCCTATTTGAGGAATTAAAAACATTTACATTGATTTAGTGCATTTGTGTGAATATATGTGTTTGCATAAGCACCTATTTTGAGTTGGTAGACCCACAGATCTATCTCCTGACTTTGGTAAGTATTGCAAGAGAGATTACATGAATTTGAAAATAGATAAAAGAAAATATCTATTTTCTTGTTTGTCTTTAGTCCATTGTTAGTTTAGCCTTCAATTTATTGCCCTATTTAATATCTTTGCAGGGAGAGAGATCAAATTAATAAATTTTTATTCAGTAGAAATGCAAATAATTTCTTCCACACAACAGATAATCCCATAGGTTGCACTATAAATTGAATTAGACATTAACCAACTTTATATCTAACCCAGGAGTTTATTAAATAGCTCATGTAGCTTTCCAAATGCCCTTTGGTCCTGTTTTAACATGTTGCCAGTTCACTCATTAATAAATGAGTTAAATAAAATCTTTGGCACATACTCATTTTATAGGCCTAGGAGAGTCACTTTTTAACCCTTTGAGAAATTATGCCTTGGAATTGTTTTCTCCACCAAATAGAAGTTGGCCTATTTTTACCTTTTCACCCCCACGACTTCAAATTCTAATGTTAATTTTTCAATCATGATTCAAAAATGTTTAAAGATATTATGATAATACATTGCATATTGACTTTTTGTTTCTTAGGCTTTGGTATGTCCTGTTGAGTCAGCCTATCGGAGGGAGAAATAATTCCTAAGTAACCTGTTAGTAGCTTTACTTTTCCCCACAAACGTATATAGGAAGATAAGAACATTTGCCCTTAAGATCTCTGCCACACATCATAGAGGTGAAAAGCATAAATTAGATTTTGGAGTCAGATTTACCTACCTATTAGCTGTAGAGTACATAATTTTCATGGATTTTGTTTACCCCATCAGTAAAATGAGACCAGCAATAATATTCTCTCATAGGATTATTAAAAACAATAAGATGATTATTATGCAAAATGGATAAAAAGATATTCAGCATATAATGAACGCTTCATGCTACTATTTTCATACTCATTGAATGTCTGCCTTTATGTTACTTTCTCGCTTCTAGAAGTTATTTTCCCTCCAGTGAGTACCGTGGGAGATCTCTGGCCCTACCAGAGAGAAGACGCTTATTGTTAATATTGCCTGGAGAAAGAGTTCCTGCTATCACAGACTTTGGCTACAAGCAGAACCCTTGTCTGCTTTATGAGTTGGCTTTGAATTATTGCCAGTACTTTCAGGAAAGCGGATTTGTAGTATTTATGAAGCAGAGTTCTTATCTCAGTTCCCAGGGCTGGTTTGTCAAACAGAAATGAGTGGCCCCATTCCTTGGTTCCCCTTGACTTAGTCTCCAAGGATTTGGGTCAGCATGTTACTGTTTCACATGTTAAAACTTGGTGAGGATTCTCTGGTGTCTTTGTTTTCTTTGTAACTCAGGATGACAATGCTTGTTCTTGGCAGCATTTCCAAGCACAGCCCTGTCATTGCAGCTTGGTGGTGAAGATCAGTGGGTTTGGCCAAACAGCTAGAAAACAAAATTTTAAAATTACTTGGTTGTCAAGCTACTAGGCCTTCCTTCTTTCCTTCTTTCCTTCCTTCTTTCCTTCTTTCCTTCCTTCTTTCCTTCCTTCTTTCTTTCCTTCCTTCCTTTTCTTTCTTTCTTTCTTTCTTTCTTTCTTTCTTTCTTTCTTTCTTTCTTTCTTTCTTCCTTTCTTCTTTTCTTCCTTTCTATTCTCTTTGTGAGTTTTGTTGCTACTACTTTGAGGCTTTTGCTGCATTGTCATATTTCCTGTTTGGTTACCTAGCAAAGTCTAAGTTGGCATGAAAGAAAGAGGAAACCTCTGCATTA
>PVKA01006345.1:0-84192 GCA_004027165.1 Ctenomys sociabilis
GCTACACTCTTAATTCACTGATAAGAGATATCTGCTAAAATAATATCTGTAAATATAATATCATGTATGCACCTTGTACAATACCAAAACGTTATGAAAACAGTTTGCAATGTATTAATTTATCGAATCTGTATTGTTAAGGTGTCTTGAAACTGTCTGAGTGACATTTGTACTTCAATAAAATGAAAGGAAAAAAAAAGAAAGTGTACTATAATTCAGCTTTTTAAAAAAAGATAGTTATACCACTACATTCTCTGAATTCATTGATTAGAGGCATCTGCTCTAATAGTGTTTGTAAGTAGAATATCATGTCTTCAACTTGTATGACAAAAAACCACTCTGAAAAACAATATGCAATGTATTGAATCTGTCCTGCTAATTTGATTTGAAACTGTCTCATTGCTATTTGTTCTTGAATAAAATAAAATAAGTAAAAAATAATGTCTTTTTGGAATATTGTATATTTGAGATATTTTTCAAAACTGGAAATTAAACCCAGGACCTCATTCATGTACTCTCATCACTCAGAGCCATTGAAATCAGATTACAATTAAAATGAGATTAGCTTCTGGGCAGTGTTTTTTTTCACTTTTTTTTCATATTTTATGGAAGTTTCTACGGGATGTTCAGCATTTCATTACTAGATCGGACTCATAGTGATCTGCCTGTTTACAGCCTCGCAAGAGCTGGTATTACAGGTATGTGGCACAACGCCCCACTCAACTGCTATCTCAATGCTCTACAGGGGGTTGGCCAGCAGGATAGGCCAGCGATGGAACCCTTGGCCCTTGTGCCTGCTGGAAGGCACTTTAGTGCACTGAGCTATTTGTCTGGTCCTTTTGTTTTTGTTCTATAGGCTTGAAATTATGGGAGCTCAAGAAAATTTAAATTGAGATAATGAAACAATTTTTCTTATCATAACTATCAACAGTGTAATGTTTCTTGAGTTACATATTCCCAGTTATCTTAGTGGGGTGCAGGACAGCATAACAGTAAGGAAATGAGAAAGTAAATGGTATTAAGAAGGCATTGAGGGGCTGGGGAGATGGTTCAGTAGATTAAATGCTTCCCTGGCAATCACAAGGGCCTGAGTGCAATGCTCCCCTTTTCTGAAAAACAAAACAAAAAAAACAAAAAAAAAAAAAAAAAAAAAAAAAAAAAAAAAAAAAAAAAAAAAAAAAAAAAAAAAAAAAAAAAAAAAAAAAAAAAAGAATGCATGGAGTCAAGAAATAGAATGGAAATCTGCAGTGAAATGTTGGCCACTCTTTACCATTATTTTTGCACTAAAAGTTTAAGATATCACCTTTAACACACAAAAACACTCATTTAGAATGTTCCATTTTCTTTCCAACATGATTTTCACAACCTCAAGACAATAAGGAAAACATAACATTATCTGTACTTAGATTATGGTACCCTATCAGATTACGCACGTAGGAGTGACCTCACTCATTAGGGCTGTGGAATGGAACTGGGTGACTCCATGCAATGACTTCCCAAAGTTCTTTATGCAGCTTTCTATGATGGTTGCCATGGGTTTGATTCAAGCAATTAATGATAAGGCCTTAAATTTAGAGTTCCTCTGTGAATAAATGTTTGCTGTTTATTTCACTAAGTGAATATGCTCCTTCACAGTAGAAAAAAGTTTTAAATTTTGTTTTCAAAAAACATTGCCCAATAATTTGAAGAGTTGTTCTCAAGTATACGTTTTAGAATATGTGTCAATGTGAATTGACACTTCAAAGGGTTTAGGGTTGAAATATATGGTGAGGGCATTCGGAGATAGGAGAAAGGCAAAAACACGTACAAATAATGAAAAACAGTCAGCATATTTATGAGAGTTAAAAGCTAAATAACCATCTTTTATTTCAGAAAAGCAAAGAGACAAAATTTCATTAATATTCGTCCTAAGTAACCACAGGCTTTGGTGTTTAAGTTCTCAAAGCAGATTACTGCACATATTTACATGTTAAAATGGATTCTGGTCCAATCCATCACACTAGGATTTTTCATTTTCTTTCCATGGAAAATATGCATACATGCACACATACATAATCACACATACAGACATGCACACACATATTTACCTTCCTCTTAAGATATGTCTTATTCTTCCCATATGCCTGAGTAAATCTCTAATTTCAATGAATATTTAAATACTGAATTTATGTCTTGCAATCCACTTCAGACTCGCTGCTCCTACCCTTCCTAGATAACACAACAATGACACGAACTGAAAGCTCCAAAATCGAAATAAACTTCTCCTGTTACTTACTGTCTCTGACATTTTCATGCTGATGTACTGTAGATGAAATCCATAAAATTAATCCTAAATTTCTGGCATTTGGATTTGTCAGTTTAGTTTAGGTATTACCTTAGTTAAAGCTAAAAGTTGCTGTATTTATGCAAAAAGAAATGGTAGGAGGATGGGTAAAGAAGAGGTTTTCATTCTTCAATAAATATTATCAGAGCCTTGTGATACTATAATCAGTGTGTAAAGAATAGTGCATCTGCAAACAATAAACCAGAGTTGCAGTCTGGCAAAATAAACCCTTCAAAGCTCATGAGCTTACTGCTATTCACCTAGAGGATTCTCTCCATTTCGAAGCTGAGTGAGTCCATTAGGCTTATGTAACACAAGCTTAAAGGTGAAATGGAAAGCTCTTAAGAAATAAACTATTTCAGTCTCTAAATCAAGAGTGTGCATTATGTGCTGAAACTTAAATATTCTGGTAATGCTACATACATTTGTGAAATAATGATAATCACATTCACATTTTAAAGGAAAACATTTAAAACTACATTCCCTTCACAGATTTGAAGAAATGCACATCAGTATTCCAGCTCCCCTCTGAAATACCTGAAGAGAAAGTAATAATCAGGGAGTGCTGTATGCTTTGCAAGTGCTGACATCAATTCTTATAAATCCTTAATCCAGCCCTTGATAGACAGGTGGAGAAAAAATTGATTTTTCAGATGTTTTGTTACAATAAAATACAGAATATACAAAATGTAAGCATGTACACACATTTTTATAGATTTAAGATCTTGTTTACTTTAAGATCCAAATTGGTGCAAGAGAAAGAGTTATATCCATAAAAATAGGGATGGGGTATTTTAAACTTGCTGAATGATGATCTAATCATAATTTCTAACTGATGGTCAGTAGGTCCTAGCACTTTCAGAAGGTGCTGAAGCACAGATTCAGACCTGGAAGAACACAGTGAAGCAAGTTGTTGCTCCTTTGCTTCCACAATGCCCCGTCTCTGATAGGTTCTTAAACTACAATTTAAACTGCTTCCACCAAGCTGAAACATTTGGTGATGTGGTTCAAGCAGGAACATCAGAAAGTGCAGCCAAGTGTAAATGAGCTGTTCTAAACATTTTTTGACTTTTGCCCAATTTTAGTTGCAACAGTAAAAAAGTCAAGTGTTATGATCTACTTCTATATTGTCTGCACATTCATAGGCTGAGGCAGATGGGTGACAGTTTTAAATCCAGGCTGGCAACTGAGTGATTTAATGATACGCTCTCTCAAATTTAGTGATTTAGCTCAGTGTAAAAGCCCTGACATCAAGTCTGACAACTGCAAATATAACTACCTAAATAATTTCCAATACTAATATCAATAAATAAACACTAATTTTTCCATACTAGTAAAATAATCAAGAAGAAAAGGAGAACAAGGAGAAAGTAGTTTTTTTAGAATAATTTTAGATTTCATTAGGAATCTATCTCAAATGAAATAAACATATACTTAGGCCATGGACTGCTATGCTTTTTCTTCCTGAAGGAAGAGTTTTCTGCAGGATTTCATGTGTTAAAATTATTTTTTGGGAATAGATCAGTAATCTTATATGTTTGAGTATTTAGGGAAATGCAGATTTGATTCATGGGAAAACCTTGTTGTTGTTTTTTTTCTTTCTTTCTCTTTTTTTTCTTTCTTTCTTTTTTTTTATTCTGCTTGACCTAGAGCTTTGTTCTCTGTGACAGAGATTCCCATAATAAACAAACAATACCAATGATCTTGCCTTAAGATCTAGGAGTAAGTGAAGTCCGAAACAGAATGAACTTAGATTTTCTGCATTAAAGATTTTTAGGTGTGTTTCAATATTTCATTCTCATATTTTTCTCTTGATGAGTATGGGGCAGGGGAGATGGCTCAGTGGAATAAGGCCTTCCTTGGGAAGTGCAAGGGCCTGAGTTCAATCCCCGGTTCCAAAAAAAAAAAAAAAAAAAAAAAAAGAAAAGAAAATTAGATTACAAGCTTGACTAAAGATGTCTACAGATAGTGTTGCTTGCATTAGATCCACACAAATAAAAATGCAGAATTTCCCTTTGAGATAGGCAGCCAAAAGAACGAAAAAAATCAGCTTGAGGGGACTTTGGCACAAACATAGTCCAGGAAGTTACTCCAAACTTTACTTTTATAATGGCCTCTTAAATTTTCAGCAACTGAAAACTACAGTGCATAAGCCGACTGGTAATAAATTTAAGATACCAGAAGGTGATTTGAGGGAAAGTAATTGTAACTATGGAGCAAAATGTTTCTAAGATCAATTGTACCTATCTGTCTTACTGGAATAGGATACCCTTCTCCAAAATAAAATAATGTTCTTAGAAGGAGGATCAGAGATTCCTTTTAATGTCTTCCTCCTACTCCATTTTAGAGGAATGAGTTGAGAATTATATGTTGTAGATATTTTTGCGGTTTTAAGATGAAAGATAAAAAATAACATTCATAATTCAAATCTTCTTAGCTCAAATCTTTTGAATTTATGAAAAATGCATCCGATTTATATCTGCTTAATGTACTGTATTTATAACTTATGTGTTTGAGAAATTCCCAGAGCAATAATTTGTGCTTCTTTATAATACATATGTGCAATAGAGAAGCATCAAAATGTGAAAATACTGCATGTTTACACAGTATAAGTAAAATTACCATCACTAGACCTTGTAACATGTCAACAAACTAAAGTATTAACAATGAAAAGCAAGGATATTTCAAAGTCAAAAATTCTTTTGGAAAATACTATGTTTTTCTCTCAAAATATAGAAAGAAAAGTGTTCTCATTTGTCTTGTCTTTTCACAAAATAAATTCTAAGAAAGGTGATATTTTAAAAAGATAAAAGGTTATTCATGTTTTACAGATTAAAATTGACATGTAAAGCTTTTCTCAAAAACTAACAAGTGAATGGGTAGATTACCTAATTGAAGCAAATTCTGTACAAAAAGCAAATGGGCTTTCACATACTAGCCATGCTCTTTCGTGTTTATGATAGCCAATCACTCCACAAATATTCATTCAATACTTGTTTATAATCTTAAACACTATGTTACAAAGGGATATAGGGGGAAATAAACTTTGCTGGGGTTCCAAAAAGGTTCCTAATCTGGTAGTTAGGGACTGGAGGCACAATTTATATCATTTATCCTAAAGTGATAAAATTAAGACTTTTGACATTCAAATTTTCCTTTGAAGTTTCATAGATCAAAGAACATCTTGAGATATTTGTTAAAAAGTACAATGTTCTCAACATTCGATTTTGAAATTTGAAGAAAAACAGAATGAGCCTCACACAATCTCAGCAAATGCTCTGTGCAAAGAGCAACCTCTGCCAGCACTGATCCATCTAATACCAGGATTATAGAAGATCCCAGGAGAAGGTAGGGGTTTGTTTTAAGGAGGATTTTGCTACATGAAAATTGTCTGCAGCCCTGTGGACTCCCATGCAGACCTCTTTTCTCTACACAGAGGAATTTGCTATGACTTTTCTCAAATAGGTTTATTACCTATTTGAACCTTCCAGGTGGTGATATCAGTTGTAAAAAATATAGAAACTCAACCATAGAGTTTTTAAAATGCAGTTTCATTTTTTCAACATGGTGTGTACTGTGTGTAGTCACACATTTGGGAAAATACTGGCACTGACAGAAATGTCATAGGGCTTTTACAGAGTGCTTATCTGATACTATTTAAAAAATGAAATCTGTCCAGGTTTTTAAGATAGGGCAATATAAACTCGCCTATGGTGGCATATATCTTATTTAGAAAATGTTCAATCTTTGTACTATAGGGAAGTGTTTAAAAATGTGGATTTCTGTTAAAAGGTACTTACCAGTTAAATTTCCACTTTTCAACGCAAATCTGGTGCCTGGGGAGCTGTATTATGTTGCGTAAACTAGGTACATAGCAAGTAACAATTTGAAAGTGAAAGCTTAATATTTCTTTGAAGACAGAATGAGGATTTTAAAAACATTAAAATGTTGAGGCATAATGAAGTGTTGCCTGAACTTTGGAGAAAAATAAATTGCCAATTAATGCTTAAAATGCTATGCAATTCATTTTGTCTAAAAATAGTGTACAATTTCAGAATTTAGATAAAACTATAATCCAGTCATTAATATTTTCTGACTATTTCATTCTGCTGTTGTTTGATGCTCATTTTCAGTACTGTTTCTTTTCTGTTCCCACCTTTTCTCTCTTTCTTACTCAGTTTCACAGAAAAAGGCTAGTATTCAGCAGACACGCTATTATACAGATTGTTAAAATATTGAACTACCTCTGCTTAGCCAGAGCGCAGTGGGGGTTGTTCAATTCCTAGCTTGCAATGCCAGCCCTGCCCCTGGGGCTTGTTGAGATGGTGATTGAGACTGGGCATGGTGACGCATGCCTTTAAGCAAAGTGCTTGAGAAGCTAAAAACAGGAGGGCCACTATGAGTCCCATCTGGGTAGTGTAATGAGCCCTTGTAGACCCTGCAGAACTTGTAACAAATACATAAAAAAATCTACCTCAAAACATTTCATAAGCGGTTACTGACCTGCACAATACAAATGTCATCTATTACCATTAGGTCTCTTGACCTTCGTCCCAAATCTTACTTCAAACTCTGTAACTAAAGGGGTAAGTTCTGGAAAAATTTGGGCAGGGAAGTGTAATCCAGGTTTCTTTGCCAGCTTCATAGTTAGATTTTACTTTTAGAGAGTTGGTCTTCATGTTTTCCCACCTGCTAAGTTATTTTTTTGTATTCTTCTAACCTAGATCTACAAATTTACAAGAGGTTAATGTGAGATAGCCCCAAACAATATTTATTTCCAGTGGCTCCCATCTAACCTTTTAGTAACATCACTGGTCAGCAGATTGGCAAAGGAGTCCAGGTTTATAGGAGGAAGTATAACATGCACCATTGAATGGTGCAGCAGGAAACACAAATGGCACAACTGTCCATGTGGGCATTCGCTCCACTAGGGTGGTTATCACCAGGCTAAAACTAGACAAAGACCACAGAAAGTTCCTGGAACAGAAAGCCAAGTCTTGCCAAGTAGGAAAAGAAAAGGGCAAATACAGGGAAGAAACAACAGAGAAGATGCAGGAAAAAAGTCCTCCTTTGTGCAATGTTTAATTAAAAACTGTTAAAATGAAAAAGACAAACAAACATGTCACTCTTGGGTCCATTTGAATTTAATTAATAATTAATAGAGAAACAGTATTTTAAAACAAGAAAGTAATAACAACCTTTGTTTGCACCTATCAAAGACCAATAAATTTAGCATATATATATATATATATATATATATATACATGCATATTGATTCTAATCCTTATTTACAATTTATATCTGAAAAATTAAGTATTAAAGAATCTAGACAAAGGGTCAGGGAATATAGTTCAGAAGCATAAGCACCTACCTGACTGGCAAGCAAAAGGTCATGAGTTTGATCCTGGTACAAAAAACAGAAAAAGGTATTAAAAAGAATCTAGATAAATTTCCTGAAATCACAGAGCTATGGTTCAAAATCATTTCTGTGTATAAAATTCATGCTCATCATAAACAAATATGAGGTCTACTAGAACAATTTGGCATTAAGAGACCAGATGGAGGGCCTGGGGCTATAGCTCAGGACTCAGGGCCTGAGTTCAATCCCTGATTCTGAAAAGAGAGAGAGAGAGAGATGAGATAAAATGTACTCATACTAATAGCAGGAGAGGAGCAGTAATGTTAATGCGAATAAAGATTATGAAAGCAGGAATACCCTTGCTTCCATACATAGCTGAGGTTGAAATGAAATATAAAATGTGAAGTTAGGGATGTATCTCTTCCAGAAATTTTCCTTATTCAAAGAGAATTTAGAAGAGAATTTCACCATCAAAACTGGTGTGAACAAATTGTTGGATACTGTGATTTACCTCACTACTTCTTTCAAATTTATGGACTCATCTAACATTCTGCTAATAAACTTTCTCTTCCAACCGGCCAAACATGAGGCCCACCACAAACATTTAGCTATTTATGATTGGTTCCTTGAATGTGACTCTGTGGTCTTGTGTGTTTCCTTTTTATTCCTCCAAAAAATGCATGAAAGATCTAGAGATTTATATCCATATGCTCTGAAAATGCACTTGACTATACTGAATCAGTATTACTCTACAAAGTATCTGATGTCAGGCTGTAGATCTTAGTGTTTATTCCAGGCAATGATCTAGTATTTCTTATTTCTTATTTATTTATTTATTTACTTTTGTATTTACTATAGGGTGTACAGAGTCTCACTATACAGATCAGACTCATAGTGATTCTCCTGTTGTAAGCCTCTCATGTGCTGTGATTATAGGCCCACAGCACCATGCACAGTCTCAGTCACTGTCTCAGCATGACCCAGGGGCAGAGCCAGCTCTGCACCCTGGAAATTGAATCATGGGACCTGACTCTGCCTAAACAGGCACCTTAATCTCATGAGCTATCTTGCTGGCCCTTGATCTAATATTTATGTTAAATAATTTCAAGTATTGTTGGATTTATTTAGAAAAATTTATATTTACCTAAGGAATAAAATTAACAAAGTATCATGAAAAGCATTTCAACCTCTTTTCCATTTTTACAAATCTGAAATTCTGTTCAGTATTTAGTTTTTTGGAAATGCAATGCCACCCTTGTGAAACTGTTTGTAAAATACGACTATATTATATATGGGTGTCTTTTTTTTGTGTGTGTGTCTTTTGGTTTTTTTGTTTGTTTGTTTTTGCTATACAAGTGATTGAACTCAGGATTCTGTGCTTGCCAGGCAAGTAATTATTCCACTGAGCTATCTCCCAGGCCTTATTACATATAAATTTTAAAATAATAAATTACTACTACTAAGTATGGCTTAATTCATCATCTTTTGTTATGCATTTATTATAGAATAAAAGGTATGGCAGATACTGAAAATTATATGTAAATGAAATACATATGGTCTCCACTTTTAAGTAATAAAACCTTTTGAAATAAGACACATGCACCAGTATCTATAAAGAAAAGTTGAATTCCACAAATCCTATAACGATTATAAATATGAAACTAAAACTGCAGTGGAGAGGCCAAGTTAGTACTGAAAAAAGAATGTTATAGGACTTCCAAATCATGTAGAGGAAATACAGTGACTCCTAAACTGCTAAATGTCAAATACACTGACTCTGTCTAAAAACTGAAGAATGAATCATAAGGAACAATGCAGGTTAAGAATAAAAACATTTATTAAAATATCACTCCTGCGAGATATAAACAGTCCAAATGGGTTGTCCATAAGCCCACTTCTCAAAAGAAGTTTAATAGAACAGAATCATGAGGTGATATAGTGTGGGAAAAAACTAAGATCAACAAATGAGGTTACAAGTATAACTGTTCAGATAATGTTGATCCAAGGGGAAGAAAGTTATAAGGGAAGGATGAGTCTGTGAATCTTGTTTACCCATTGAGGTCACTGATGTCCATCTCTACGAAAATGGTCCAGGCATTATCACTTATCTTATCACTTACGGAAACAGGGTGGCCTAGACATTCCATTTTTATCTTGAAGCCTGGCTTCCAAAAAGTTTATAATTTTTGGTACAGGGTTTCACTATGCAGCTCAGACCTGTAGTGAGGCACCAGTTTTCCTCTTTTCAGCCTCCGGAGCTCAGAAATTACAGTCCTGCACCACGCTTTCTCCATGGCAGGCTTAGTGTACCTGGGGACCGGGCTAGTACAGCATGTGGTGCCAGGGAACCAACCCTGGTCCCTGTACTTGGCTAAGCCGGTGCTTAGTCCAGTGAGCTATACTGCTGGACCAGGACTTGCTATATTGTAGGATTCATGCTGATTTCAGAGGGCATACATAGAAAAGTTATAATTCTTACAATTGAATGGCTCTGTTTAGTTTTTAAATTTATTTTATTTTATTGAGAAACAAATAGCAATGAGACAGTTTCAAACCTGATTAATTGGACAGTTTCAATAATTAATACATTGTATGTTCTCATCTTCTTAGTGGTTATCGATAGTACAAGCTGCAGACAGGATATTCTGTCCAAACACTATTAGTACAAATATTTCTTCTCATTGAATTAAGCAAAAGTAGCTGTATATCTATCCTAACTATTCTGCATATACAGGTACAAAATGGTCCTTCCTTGTATATCCTGTTTTGTTTAGACCTATCAGAAATAGATATTCCATTGGCATCTAAATACTATAAGTGCATGAATGCAGCAAAACAATCCAACACAGTCTAACAGTCCACAGTAGTAGTGGGTTATCCACAAAATTTGTTGCCTTGAGCTCAGCGTATTAATATGGCTTTATTTTACATACCTCATTTTTATACTTTCCTGCTGGATGGTTAAGACCAAGATAAAGCAAGACCTAAATAATAAAAAAATGTTATTTCTTTTGTATCTGATAAGATCAGTCATGTCCCCTCAGGATTTATCCTGTAACCCTGCACCACAATTTGCAGATCCTTTGTCAGTGTCAGCCATGTGGATGACTCACAATCTGAATGGCTCAGTTTAAAGAGTATGGATATAGTAATTATAGATAGACAGATAGATAAATAGGAAATTTAAGAATAGACACTGCAGAAGCTTTTCAATAAAGGTCATTTATTAGTACAAGACACTCATAGTGGTAGAGATTGAGGTAGAAAGAAACTATAAATGAAGAAACTCTACAACCAAGAATTGAAGGTGAGAGGAAAATAATGGTCACTGGAGAGATAAATGACAGTTTGTTAAAATAAGTAAGGATATGAGAAGGCCTGGGGCACCTGAGTGAATGCTGCATGCCATAGGCAATAATACAAACAGAGTTCAAATAAAGTGTGAGATAACGAGAATAGTCAGACTTAAGGTCATAAAAGCCCTTGTATGTTTTCATGAAAATAGAAGTGCAGAAGGAATTTCATAGGAAGTGAAACATTAAGTCCTGAAGGCATCACTGTAATTCAGGTTTTGGAAAAGAACAAGGGTAAAGAGAAAGAAACAGAGGGAGAGAGAAGACGAGACATGGCAGGAGGGTGAGAGAAAGCAAAAGACTGAAAATAGTAAACTGCTAAAATATGAGATATTAGGAGAGAAAGTCTTGATGACATGAGCTGTTGGGAATTGTCATACTAAGAAACAGTAAAAAAATAATGGGAATCTGAAATTGCATTCTCCTATTCCTTAAGAAAAATTTTATATATATATTATATAACTAATTATATTATAACATATTATTATATATAACATATATATATATATATATATATATATATATATATATATATATATATATATATATATATATATATATATATATATTTCTCAACTCTTTTGAGAAGGATTTTTGTGGCTACTTCAGGCTGCCTTAAGAATGGTACTGGTGAGCTTCTGCTACTTGGAATCCAACTGCAGTCCTATATGCCTGACTACATTGGCCCAAGTAGTGATTTATAAAACTGAGCTATCCAGCAAGGCCCCTCTCTAGTGTTTTGAACTGTGTAGATAATTATAACTTCCTAGGTGAGAGCGATATAAGGGAAACATATGAAATATAATCCTCAATCTGCTAGATGTCAGGTATGCCACATTCATGTTCCCCAAATTTGGAAAATGAATTCTAAGGAACAATGCAGGTTAAGAGTAGTAAATTTTATTGAGCAAGACATCTCTTGAGAGAAAGGAAAGGACTGAAAATTTAGTGCAAACAAGTTCACATCACAAGGGAAGATTTATAGAGCAAAATGATGAGGTGAGTACAATGTGGGGCACAACTCTGATCAACCAAACTAGAAGTATAACCACTTAGGTAATATTAACCAAACAGGAAGCAAGTTACATAGCAATTGTGTATGGAAAGAAATATGAATTTTCTTAGAATAGAATGGGTTAAGAGGCACTGTTGAACCACATGGGTGATTGGTGTCGATTTAGACTTTATTGGACCGGGCAATACTGATAGTAATGTAAGCCTCAAGTTATTGTTTATCTATCAAGGGAGATATGTAGGCTTGTTGTTACATCTTTATCTTGACTCCTGGACTTTAGCAGATGTACTACAAGCTATGGTTGTAATGTGTTTTATCTTCTACCTTGTCTCTGTAGGCCTAAAACTGTGTGAAGACTATATATATCTAACTTAGCTATCTATAATAAAAGACGCACAATTTTATAAATAGAAGATGCTTCTGTCACTTACTATGTGATATTGAGCAAAGCAGTTTATTTTCTTCAGGTAGGTTCTTTTTTATTCATTTTAATGAGAAAAAAAGATAAAATGTCAATGAGATAGTTTCAAAACAGGTTAGTAGGATGGTTACAATAGATACATTACATATTATTGTCTTCATAGTAGTTAGTCAGAGGACAATATGTAGACATGATATCTTGTATAAACAATATTAGTACAAACTTTCATTCTCAATGAACTAAGAGAAAGTAGTTGTATATCTATCCTAACTCTCTTGTATACACACAGTCTTAACAGGTACGTTCTTTCATTTGCAGAAACTGTGATGAAACATATTCTACAGAGGCCTTACATACATTAGTAACATTTTTTACTTTATTAACAAGAAAAATAACAGAGAAGCAATGTTACTTGCTCAATATCACACAGCTTCTGGGGAGAAATCTGGACTTAGAAACAAGGTCTGTCTTTCACTTTTCATGCTTCTTATACACATTGAGTATTAATTGTTTTACTCTACATGACAGGAATCTTCTCATGATTATTAAAACACAAAAGAAAATAACTTCTCTCCTACCTAAAGTAATACATTGAAAATATTATGCATAAAATACAAACCAGAATTTTGAGTCCTTGGTAAATTTGAGTAGCAAGTTGGATTTGCGCACTCATTTTACCTTTGTGAAATTTAAATTCTTTTCTTTTCTTTTTTTTTTTTTTTTTGTATTTTTAGGGAAGAGTATTCAGGGTATTCAGTGTGTCACTACGAGATCAGACTCTTAGTGATCGGCCTGTTTGCAGCCTCCCAAGAGCTGGGATTACAGGTATGCCCTGTCTCAATTGCCATCTAAGTGTGCTCCAGGGATAGGGGCAGCAACGCAGGCCCTGGGATAGAAACTCTGGCCCCTGGGCCTGCTTGCAGTAGCTTTAATCTGCTGAGCTATTTGGCTGGCCCTTAAATTTAAATTCTTCACTTGACAAAGGAGTATAAGAATACCTGTCCATCTCCTTCCACTATCTTTTTAAAGAAAAATAGAGGCAAATATACATACAAATATTTGGCGCATCATAAGGATGCCAGTATTCAATATTACTATTAATAAATACACTTTGAAAAATTATGAGATTGAACTATTATGATAATATCAAATTTACTAGATCATTTTCTGTCCAAGGAGACATTTAAACTTCAAGTTCTATTCACTTTCTCTTAAAACTTGCACCCTCTCTTTGGTTGAAAACTCCAGATATCATATGAAAATTGTTAACACTTTAACTAGGTAGTTATATGTATTTTTTCATAATTCTTTAAAATTCCCACCTTGTTAAAATCTAGCAAGAAAAATAGTAATATATGAACTAGTATATTGGAAAAATAATGAATAGTTCAAATTTGGCCTTCATTTGAAAAGGGATAGGATTTCACAAAGTCCTCCAGCAGTTTAGAAGCATAAGAAATCCCTTTTCAGGGGCTGGGGAGATGGCTCAGTGAAATAAGCACTTCCTTGGCAAGCTCAAGGGTCTGAGTTCAATCCCTGGTTCCACCCAAAAGAATAATAATATATACTTCATTTATGTTATTGACCTTAAATATTTCTCCTAATAAAAATACTGTCACTGCTCTACAAGGAAAGATGAACCAAATGACAAATCAATTGATACCGTGCCTCAGGCCAGAGATTTTAAGTTCACAAGTAGGTTACTGTGGACTCATCCCTGCCTTTCTTTATTATTCTTCTTTATCTCGTGCCAAAAATCTTCATCATTTGCTTCATCAATTCTCATTCTTGTCATGTTATTGCTATCATCCTCTTCATCACTGATCAGATTTATTGAGCATTTGACATGTCCCTAGCATGATTCACATACTACATCATAATCACTCTCTCAAATCTTGCAACAGCTCCCAGTGATAATTATTGTAACTGTTTTCAAGCATAGAAATAAACATTTGTGTCACTCACAGTGCTTGAAAACACAGGACACTCCGATTTGTTGTTAGATTATATATATATGAGAGAGGACTCTCTATGTGTTGCTACAATGATTATATGAAGTATAAAGTATCTAATAGTTACATAGGAAAATATATATTTCACAATATGCTGAATTTGTTGTCTGATAATGTTAAGGAATGAGGGCACAAACCAAAGGAAGAAATTAGGGTAATGTTACTGTAAAAAAAAAAAAAGGAGGAAGAATGGCTCATGGGTTTCCAGGAAGGTCCTTGAGTAGGTGGCTACTTCCTCATGTGCATTTCTCAGGGCTTGCTTATACAGCAAAGTTACACCATGGGTACAATGTAGATCTAATTATAAAAATATACACATAGGATTGCATGCATAGCCACTTAGCTAATATTGATCCAATAGAGACACAGTTTGCAGCAAGGATGTCTGGAAAGAACAAAGGCATTTATGGGGAATTGGTATGTCCAGATGATCTGATCAACTATTTGAGTGAGCAACTGTTGTCCATCTAGATTTACTGGATAAGGCAGTGCTCATTACAGTATGTAGTTATGCAGTTTTCTTTTTATCCCTTAGGGAGGCACACAAGCCTCAATATGATGTATCCCTCCATCCTGAGGTTAGATTTCTCCAGATTTAGCTCTAACTATATATTTAATATCTTTATATTTTAAATAAAATATTACTGACTTCCGTACAGGCCATCCTTGAGACCCAGTTTCTCCTTCATTGTATATTAAATTCTATCTACATTTGCTGTCTACCAAGCCCAGTATATTGTGCGTCCTCAAAACATGGCATGTTTGTGTTTAGGAAATCTTCCATGGAAGGAAAACAGCATATTGTGAAGAAAAAATTAAAATGCATTTAACCATTTTCCTATCCCAGGGTAATCTTCAGAAGCAGCTGACACTCAGGAAATCTTATCTCATGGGGTTCCAGGGTCATGAGATTCCCTTCACACTCACTCTGAAATCTGAAGTCTTAGTTTTCCTTAGCACTAATGAATGTGATTATCTAAAACTGACTTGAATTATAGCAATTACATATTGTAGAATTATATGTAACAAAACAAATAG
Organism: Ctenomys sociabilis; assembly: GCA_004027165.1. Classification (NCBI taxonomy): domain Eukaryota; kingdom Metazoa; phylum Chordata; class Mammalia; order Rodentia; family Ctenomyidae; genus Ctenomys; species Ctenomys sociabilis. The sequence continues at coordinate 15,522 of PVKA01006345.1, forward strand.
ATTATTCAGGGAAGTACTATCTGAAAAATATATACAATGCACTCCCCTTAATGTGTCAACATTCACATAGATTTAGGGACATAAAGGAATCTGGATATATACATCACAGATAAATCACTGGATAAAATACATTAAATATTAGCAGTCTATTAAAAAAAGTCTATTATAAATATTTTATCCTTTACTTTTACATTTTAAAGAAATGTTTGAAGATTTTATGATGCAATTGTATGACTTGATATATTTGCACAGCTATTTCCGTTTGAAAGAAAGATAAAAGAGAAGACAAGGAGAGATACTAAATTATAGGCAACCTACAGGGATATTGAGCAAGACCCTAGTTTTTGTGGCCCTTCATTGTGTTTTCCTGCATCCTACAAATATGACAATGCCACAGGTAAGCAGGCTCTTGAGCTTCCTGGAATTTTCAGGTAAAAGAATGATTTCTATAAGTATCTCCCAAATTTTGCTGTGGAGAAGCCTGTACACTTGCAATCAAGCTGAAAAGGATAACCCATGATCAAAATAGTAGATTAACATTCATTGTATATTTGCAACATGCCAAGCATTACCACTCTTCCCCTATACATTTATATATTCTTTATAATAATTCCAGAAATTAGATTTTCCCTGTTCAATAAATAATAAGCACATCTCTTATAATCATAATCGTTCAAACATTTGAAAAATGGTGAAAAAAATTCCTTGTTAGGCTTACATTTTAATGATGGAAAAAAACGAATGTCTAATTTAGAAATCTAGAAATGGAGATAGAGATTAGGAAGTTTACTGAAAGTCCTGACTAACAAGTGTAGGGACTATAATTTGACTCTTCAACTCCTGTTTAATCTTTGTACTCGTAACCATTATATTAAAAAGAACTCCTATTGGAAGAATTATTTAAAAATGATTGTAATGTGTAGTTGTAGAGATGAACTCTGAACCAGAGTATGAATTCATATTCTGACATTGTATATTATGTAGAAGGACATCACTTCAGATTTTTCCTGTAAAAATGTTGACTTTGAGATGACACTTATTTTGAATAAGAAAAGGCAGTATATTCCTCAAATTCTAAATATTCCCTGCATACATAAATGATTTATATACCTGAGGTGCTAATTAGAGCTTTTGGAATGTATGGAAATACACCCTACCTAATTCCTTTTCAAGTGGGTTGCTGAGCAGGTACTAATAAAACTAAGTCTTATTAAGGACTACAAAAAACAGAAATAAGAGAGGAAAATGTGTTTCCTCTCTCTTACCTTGAAACTGAAAGTGACCATTTCCCTCTATAATGCCTAATAATACCATTTCTATTATCTATATTTCACAAAAGGAGAAAGCGTTTTGACTCCAAGATGATATATGTGTTGAAGAAATAGACTTGCAAATATATATCAGAATATGTAGACCACTGAATACAACTGAGTTATTCAATAAGAATTCACTCTGGCCTGAGCTCCAGAGAAAATTCTGGGACTTTGCCCAAAGAAAGTTCTACTAGTCTTCTCTTTGCACAAAAGAGCAATAAGGCTCACTATCTGAAAAGACAAATGAACCAGATATAACAGACACATTTCTTTGATCCTTATACTAAGTAGTTTGCAAACAGTACAATAAAACCTCTAGAAAAGACAAGTCAGGATGTAGAAAACGAAATTAAAAATATATGCTACCATTTTATGTGCATGGTGTTCCTTCAGTAATCTTGAAATTTTGTCTCCTGAGATATGTCACTTTCTTGCTCTTATCCTGTAACAAAGGTTTGCAAAGCTTTTTAAGACATGGTTTGTGAGGAACAGGACATATAGGTACCTGTTCATTATTTCTCCTTTATGAATAGCTTCACATCTTTCTAACCCTGACTTGCCTTTTTGTATATTGCTAAGCAAAACATGCAACAGAATAATAGGTAATTTTCAGGTGTTTCAATGGTGCCTTTTTTACTGTTTTCTTTAAAATAATTAATGTCATCCTTCAATGCAGTGATTGAAGGTTAATTGGGAAGTATTATTCTGGGCGGAGTTATCACTATGGGAGTTGTCAAGCCCTGCTGTGTGCTGCTGATAGCTGCAGACATGGAATAAGACAAGTATAACCAGTCTGATTAACACTGTGATTATTTCATGTATCATATAATCAGGATGAAATACTACAACAATGAGTTGTCTGGTGTCTGTCTCTATTCTAAAGGAAATTGGATTGCCAGTAAAAAAAAAGAGAAAAAAACAATTGAGGAGGGGATGAAATGCTTCACGTGCAATCAAAGTATAGTGATGTAAAAAAGCCTGGTGGAATCTTTGTTCTACAGAGATGACAATACTAATTTAAATCAGACACACTAAAAGGTAAGTAAAACAAACCATTGTAAGAGCTCTTCAAAATAACTTAAAGCAAGTACAGAAACAAAGATTTTTGCATGTTTTGGGAAATAAACTTTCTAAACCAAATAAAAATGTGTCCTTCCTTTTGAAAGTCTATGTGTCATACAGACTTCTCTTACAAAAGTACTAAAATGGTTAAAATAAAAATCAATCCTTCCAAAAAACCTTGCTTTATAACTTCTCTCTGTGGACAAGTTTCCTTTGACTAGTACATCAAAACATACAGAGACACATTAACTCTGATACAACCATGAAGATCTCATTTGGTAAACAATTGCTGCAACTCACACTATGTAGAAGTGAATCACTTAGCAAGGTACTAAGGCATTTCAAGACTCAAAGTATGTAGTTGTTAAGAGTTAATGCACTTGAAATACTTTAATCCTACAAAGATGTCTTTGGTATTATGAATGGATAGCTACAGAAAATAATTTTGCCAAAATATAGGAGGCTCATTAACCACTGTGCTACTTTGAACATGGTACTATTTTTCTCTTACTGCATGCCACTTAGTCCCCATTTCTATTGCCAAATATAAACATTCTCACTTCTCAGAACGTGCTTGCCTCTTACTATTATGACATATTCAATTCTACTTCTCTGTCAAATCAACCATGACTTGTTCCTCAAAATTCTAATGGAAATGTACCTACTATAGAAAGCTTTTCCAGATATCACACTAACTTATGGTAATTTCTACAATCCAAAATTATATTTTTTTTCACTATAATTTCTAAGGCACATAAAAATACTTATCCAGAAAAACTACATATATGTCACATGAACATTCTCGTGAACATGCATATCCTTGTGTGCTCTTAGATTAATTGCCTTTGATTCTACATATCAGAAGTTACTCTTTGGCTAATAGTCACTACTATTAGTTAAAAACTGACAGTGAACTTTGAAAAGAATGGATTTCTGAAATCAGAAACCAGAAAAACATCAATGAAAATGTTTGCTCTCACCATATGACCTTTCATTTTAATTTTCTTCATTTCTCATAATACAATAACTTCTAAATCTACATCACTTTCTGTGTATATGTAAATAAAAATATTATTTTGCAGATAAAGATTTTCATTTCCTTTCCTGACTCATAATTCCCAACAGGAATGGTAGAATTTTCATGATCAGGTAAGAAGCAAACATGAGAAGAAATCAGTTCTCCTACATTCACATCTAACTCAATAACTCAATGAACATACACACACACACACACACACACACACACACACAAGTATGTATCCTTTTAGAACATTATTGACAAGGCAAGAAAAATATGTGATAAAAAGAAAGTATTTGTTAAACTACTCAGAAACTTGTAAGTATGCAAATTTTGAATGTTGAAAGAAATATATTTCTTCTAAATGTGGAAATATAAAAATAAATATATATTTTAATGTAGTAAACTATAGGTTCAATGCTAGTAGAATACACCACCAGGTAAACATTTTATTTTCTTTATCCAAAGTCTCACATTACCAATGATTTGGTCCTGTAATTAACTCTGAAGGACAGTAGGTACTGAAAGAATAATAATTTGGACAAAATGAAAGGAGATTCTTAAGTCATTGTCCTTTTTTAAATGTACACATTTTATAGTCCCCTGAGGCACAGTTTTAGTGTAAAGCCACAACAATGACATAAAAACTTAGAAATCTTGAATGGAAAAGTAGAATATTTATAATCATTACCAATTTGTGCAAACTTTTAATGTGATCAATTGTATTATATTTGTATGCCATTGGCTATGAAACACAAATTCTTCTTTGAAAATAATAGTTATATGTTTTCCCTTATTCTCCTCTATTTTAAGAAACAACAGATATCTATTTAATGTTATTTTATAACTTTTCTAAACTCAAGTAAAAGTACATGTAAATACATGATTTTCTGAATTCATAGAATTTGCTGCTTATTACTTGTCTGGCTATGAACAGAGTAAGTTTTGATCCTTAGAATATTAAAAGGAATGCTTCAAATTCATTATTCATGGTTGGCCCAATTGAATTATCGAAATTTGAACTAAAAATTTAGTACATCAAATGCTAGACCAATCTTCTTGGACTATTCAATATTTATTTATGTTCTGGTCCTATTTATAAGTCAGATTTTAATATATTACATTTGCTTTTTATTTGACCCATAGGCTGAAGCAATGAATTTTAGTTCTATTCATTTCAAATATCTTATTTCACACCAACTAAACACACTAAAGGTTAACTTTATCTTGTGAACCTTCTTGGGGGAAGTCATAGAATTTATTGTATTGGAAATGCTGTGTTTGTCAACTTATATTTAAAAAGTTGAGAGAAAGATGTGCTGTTGTCCTTAGAAACTGCTGAAATACTTCATATATGTTCTGTCTGTAAGCTATAATACATTATCATTTTTAAGAAAGACTAACATTTGGAGGCACAACATGGCTGATTAGAGGAGGAGCCCCATACGTTGCTACCTGTAGAAACTCAGCTACAGCACATGTAATTAGAAGAAAGGGAAGAGAATTAAAATCAATCTGACATAAAAGAGTAATAATAGACCAAGGGAAACATAAAGACTTCATAAAATGCCCAGGCCACATACTAGGAATCTGAAATGAAGAAAAAAGTATATGTACTAAAGTAATGTGGCTAAATCAAGTCACAGAAGACAGAATTCAGATACAAAGTCCCCTGCCTCTTTTAACCTTCTTCCAAACAAAAGATACCACAGTTCAGAAACAATTTTGGCCAACACAGAACTGCTGCTTTCCTCAAGATAAGTAAATTTTCCTATTTTTCAAAAATGTATTTAGTACAGGATCTACAGGATCTCACTATTCAGATCCGACTCATAGTGATCTTCCTGTTTTTAGCCTCTTAAGTGCTGGGATTAAAGGCACCCACCACCACGCCCAGTCTCAGTCACCTTATTAGCACGCCCCAGGGGTGAGGAACACCAGGGATCAAACCCCAGTCCCTGGGTCTGCTTAAGCAAGCACTTTACTCCATTGAGCTAGCTGGCCAGCCCAAGTTTTCCTTTTTTGTTTGTTTAATTTTTCTTTCTTATTGCTTTTGTCCTTTGTCTTCTTTTCTTTCCTTAAGTATTTTCTTCCCTTTCCTTTTGTGCACCAGAGTGCTAACTGGAATCCCTAAGAAAAATATTGAAGACTAGAAAGGTGCCTAGTAAAAGGAACAGTTTAGACTGTCTGCTCTAAATTGGGACTGTACACTTTTGTCCTGTCCCCATGCTTCTGGGGACAGAAACAGAAAGGCATTCTACACCAATTCCTATCATTCTGGAGGAAGTGACAAATGACTGCAGAGGCTAGCAAAGATGGCAGTGGAATGAGGAAAGCACCTAAAGGGAATTGAGCACCTCACCTGGAGAGAGAAGTAAACACTGGGATTGAGCAGTCTTGGACTGCAACTATAGGAGCAGAGGACCAGACTATAGTACAGGATTCCATCCCATCCCTCAAAAATCATCCTCACATCGTTAGAGAGCAGATACTTATAAGTGGACTAGAAACACAGAAGGCTAAGCAAGGGTCAGATTGGTGAAAGTACAGGGGACTAGAGCAGCTCTCTGTGTCTGCAAAAAACACAGTACCTGGAACAGAGACAGCACCAACACAAATAGGGGAAGGAGTGGCAGGCTGGGAAGGAGTATGCATAAAGTACTGGCCCTTGACCCCCACTGCTGAAGGACAGGATCAGACTGAAATCCAGTGGGAGCTCTACTGAAGACTTAGCAGTATTATCCAATAGTATTGGACTTTTGGTGCACATTAAAGAATTTTTATGTTATTTCATTTTTATTTTGTTCTGCTTTTTTCCCCTTCCTTTCCCCCATTTTTTGTCTTTTACCTATGTTTTTGTTGCAGTCTATTGATCTTCTTTCCAATTTTCATGTCTAGACTTAATCATATATTCACATGAGTGAAGTGTCTAACTCTGTTGATCAAGTTCAATAACCTCTTGCTTACTCCTTCATTCTTTGTCTTCTTTCTTCTCTAGTTTCTAAAAACTTAAATGATCATTCTGAATCCTCCCTCCAGGCTTCCACTCTATTTATATTCAGGTATCTTTGCTCTATTCACTATTCTTAAATTTCCCCACAGCAGAGTAAAAACTGCTCTACCAAGGGGAAGCACTTAGGGTACACGCTGCCAATTTATGTCTATTTGTTTATATATCAGTATACATTGTTTCTATGGATAAAATTACACAATTAATAGTTATTACAGATTGTCAGTTTTTTGTTTTTGTATTTGTTAGGGAAGGGTCTGCAAGGTGTTCAGGGTTTCACTACTAGATAGGACTCATAGTGTTTCTCCTTTTTACTGTCTCCCAAGTGCTGGGATTACAGACACACACCACTACAGCCAAGCTCAATGGCTATCTCAGTGCACCCTGGGGTTGCGGTGGGCACAGCAGACCTGGGGGACAAATGTCCCACCCTTGTACCTGCCTGCAGGTGCTTTAGATTGTCAGTTTTTGAACTGTGTTTGATACTATTGTTTGTGTCTGTGAGCATGGGTACGTGGACAGGGCCTCATTACATAGATCAGACTCATTGTGATCCTCCTGATTTTTGCCTTCCTATTGCTGGGATTACAGGCATGGCCTACCACACTCATGTTCTGATACTGGCTCAGTGCACCCAGGGGTGGGGACAGCACAGGATGCAGTGCAAAGGATCAAACCCTGGACCCTGTGTTTATCTAAGCAAGATTTTAGTTCGCTGAGCTATGTCATAGCCCTTGATGCTATTGTTAGTGCATTACCTTAGTTAAGATGTCATATCTGTTTTAATCAGTTATTCTCACTTCTGCAATAATATTGGGAAATTTTGGGATACTAACCTCATGGAACCTCAGCACCAAATTACCAGGAATGGAGACAATCAGATACTAGCATCTTACTTGAAATTAACTATAATGGTAAGGCTTTGAGATGACACAAACCAAAAGCCTCTTACACACAGAAGACATAGCTGAAGAGCAAATTTTTCCAATTGAGGCCTTGATACTAGTAATAAAAATACCTGCTCCAAAATCATGTAAGGAATAACACAGAAAACAAAATAAAATATTTTAGTATAAAATGAAAACATGTAGAAGCAAAATGGAATCTTAGACCTCCAACTCATCTTGAACAAGTCCAGGAGAAATTGAGATAGAGATTAAAGACAGACACATAACATTTATGAAATGACAGCAACTGAAGTAAGTAAACAAATCAAAGGATCTATAAGAAATAAGATCAGAAATAATCTTTCAGATAAAAAATGTCAACACTTATAAAGGAATTGCTCAGCAAATCTAGAGATAGACAAAAATAAAAGAATGATGATAGCAAATGTATGGAAAATGTGAATGATTAATATAGTAAAGAAATACAATAGATGAAATTGTTGTAAACAGATGCCCATGAAATTAAAAATTCCAATGAAAGCTAACAAAATCACTTAAATGAAATTGAAGACAGAATTTTATATTTGAAGACAGGAGTATGGTGAGTGATCATAAAAGGAAAGCTCTCTTAGACATAACAAACTTTCAGGAAATAACAATTAAAAAGCTATAATATGATACAAAGGAAAATATAAGAATATTTCATGTCAATGGAAAGGCAGGTCAACATACACAACAACAACAAAAAAATATTTGCAAAATTAATAGCAGAAAGCTTGCGGCCCCAGACCCAATGCAGCTCAGAATGGGAGTAAGAGCTCCAGGCCTGTCGCACCGGACAGACAGTTCCCAACAGTCACAGGTTCCAACCGACAGCTCCAGACACAGCACAGCTTGGCTGACCCAGCACAGCCTACCTGATGGATAAGAAGATCCACTATCCTTCTGGGAACCCAGCAGGCCTGCACCTGCCTGAGACATGAGGGCCAACTTCGGCAAATTTCCGGATCCTTGTCCCAAAGCCAGTTAAGATAGTGGGGATTTTCACTGCATGCTCTGCATCCAGGTTTGATTCCTGCTCGCCTGACCAGGGAACCAACACAGGGGAACCACAGGAGCTGCAGCCAAAAGGAACTGAACACAACAGCTAGATCTAGTCCAGGCATAACAGGATAATCTCAAAATTAATAGACGGGCACCTGAATTTCATTACATGCTAAGGTTATAGCTGCACCAAAGCTCAACAATATGACAAAGACAGGAAGAAAAATGGAATGTCAGGCCTCGAGTCCACCAGGAAGTGCAGAGGACACTAGCTCAGGTGAAATGAATGAATTAACAGATAAAGAAGCAAAGGAATAAAAGCAGAAAGGTATAGAGGAACTCAGACAAGAATTAATTCCTAAAATAAAAAAGAAATATCTGAATACATAACATCAGAAATAAAGAATAAAATGCAGAACCATCAGGGGGAAAGCAATTATCACACAGAACAAGTGCAGAGAGCACTATTGCAACTGAAACGTATGTATTAAAAGTGTCTGAAGCAAAGAAAGAACAACAGAAAGATCATGAGGAACTCAAAGAAGAAATAATTTATGAAACGAAGAAAGGAATTCTTTAAAAAAAAGAATTCTTTGAAATCATAGCATTTCAAACACAGAAACAAGTCCTGAAATATGTAGAGGAAACATAACTTGGAAGAAATTCTGCAAAAAAAGAATTAATAACTATCACTAAAGAAGACATGGATAAAAAAAAAATAGAGGAGATCAGACATATGATGGATTCCTTGACTGAGCAATACAGAAAAGAAATAGAATGCATGAAACAGTCAAAGAGATATAGAAGAACTAAAAATATCAATCATGAGTCTACATAACGATTTGAGTGTAAATGAAGACAGAGCTTCAGATTTTGAAGAAGCTGGTGCAGCTAGTGTAAGGTGAGAAAGGATCTCTTAAAAACGACGAGAATGCAAGGAAAAATAATCCATCACCTGCAAGATAATGCAAAGATGAACAATGGGAGAATAATTGGTATCAATGAGAATGAAGGAGTCAATGCAAATGACGTAAAAAGAATCTGGGGAGAGGTAATCGCAGAAAACTTCCCAAATATGAGGAAATAATCCAACATTCAGGTCACCGAAGCATACAGAACACCAAATAACTTCATACCAAGTAAAAACACACCAAGACATATAACAGTCAAGATCCCAGAAATCCAAAACAAAAAAAAGTGTACTGAAAGCTGCTAGAGAGAAGAAGCAGATCACATTAAAAGGAAAACCCATCAAAATTACAGCATACTTCTCTACACAAACAATGAAGGTAAGGAGCACTTGGAGCAGAGTACTTCAAGCCCTGTATGAAAACAAATTCCAGGCCAGATACCCTGCAAAACTCTCTTTCAAGTTTGATGGAGAAGTGAAATGCTTCCACGACAAAGAACAAATAAAATATTTCATAATGACGAAGAAATCCCTGCACAACTGCTGAAAGATGTTCTAGAGAGAGAGAACCATGACGAGAACTCCACGAATGAGAACGGAAAGAAACCACTAAACAACACAGACAATTAAACACAGGATACAAAGGAGTAAACAACAGCGGGTAAATATCATGAAAAACATAAGTCAACACATTTCAATTATAACCAACAATGTAAGTGGACCCAATTCGCCAATTAAGAGAAATACACTGTCACAGTGGATTAGGAAACAAAATCCAACAATACGATGTATACAAAAAAAGAACAACTTAACTCAAAAGGATATTCATAGGCTCAAAGTCAAAGGATGGAAAATAATACTTAGCACCTCAGAGAAAAAGCAGGAGCAGCAATTCTGTTCTCAGACAGGCTGAATTTCAAACCAAGAAGGATCAAATGACACAAAGAAGGCCACTATATATTAGTCAGGGGAAAAAATTCAAGAGCAGGAGGTAACACTCAAAAATATCTATGCACCAAACACAGGAGCACCCAACTATGTAAGAGAAATCATAGTGAACATAAAAAACCTAATATCTAAGACCACAGTCTTAACAGGAGACCTTAACACCCCCTTATCTTAAAGAGATAGATCAACCAAACAAAAAATTAGTAAGGAAGTAGCAGAACTAAATGAGAGCTTGGAACCAATGGACATGGTCGACAGGCACAGAGTGTTCCACCAAACCACAGCTGAATAGACATTTTTTTCAGCTGCACATGGGTCATTTTCCAAAAGAGACCATACACTAGTCCACAGGTCTTGTGTAAGTATATGTAAGAAAACAAATTATCCCATGCATATTATCTGACAACAGTGCAATGAAACTGGAACTAAATGACAAAAGAAACCAGAAAAATCCACGAAATTCATGGAAACTAAACAAGACCCTACTTAGCAATCAATGGGTAACAGAAGAAATTCAACAAGAAATTCAACAATATCTACAATTCAATGAAAATTCAAGTACAACTTACCGGAATTTATGGGATGCGATGAAAGCAGTTCTTAGATGGAAAATAATAGCTATGAACTCACACATTAGGAAAACAGAATGGGAACAAATAAACTCCCTAATGTTGCACCTCCATCATCTATAAAAAGAAGAGCAAAAGAAATGCAGAGTGCAAAGAAGGGAAGAAATGATAAAAATTACAAAGATTAGAGCAGAAACTAATTCAATTGAGATGCAGAAAACAGTTCAAAGAATCCACAAATCAAAAAGTTGGTTCTTTGAAAAAATGAATGAAGTTGGTAAGCCTCTTGCCAACCTCATCAAAAAGAGGAAAGAAAACATTCAAGTACATGCAATAAGGAAGTAAAAGGGTGAAATCAGCACAGACCCTGCTGAAATTTGGAGGATTATCAATAGTTATTTCGAAAATCTTTATGCTCACAGAATAGAAGACACACACAAAATAGACAGATTCCTAGAAAGGAACAAATTAGCAAAACTGAACCAAGAAGATATAACGACTCTCAATAAACCAATAACAGCCAATGAAATACAAAACCTAATAAAAATCCTACCGATAAACGAAAGTCCAGGTCCTGATGGATTCACAGCTGAATTCTACAAGAAATTTATAGAAGATATAATATCTACTCTCCTCAAACTCTTCAATGAAATTTAAAAGGAAGCAGCCCTCCCAAAAATCATTTTTGGAGGCTAGCATGGTACTGATTCCCAAAACAGGGAAATACACAACCAAAAATAAGAACTACAGGCCAGTCTCCCTCAAGAACACAGACCCTCAAATATTTAATATATTCCCAGCAATTAGAATACAGCAAATCTTCAAGAAGATCATACACCATGACCAGATAGGGTTCATTCCAGGGATGCAAGGATGGTTCAATATTTGAAAATCTATAAATGTAATAATCTATATTAATAGAATGAAATCTATAAATCACATAATCAAGCTCAATTAATGAGAAAAAAGCTTTTGACAAAGTCCAACATTCATTCATATTCAAAGTCCTACAGAAAATTGGAAGAGACGGAATCTACTTTAACTTGATAAAACCCATCTATGACAACCCACAAGCTAATATAATCCTAGATAGGGAAAAACTGAAATGTTTTCCTCTTAAATCAGATAGAAGACAAGGATGTCCTTAATCATCACTAAAATAAAAGGAATAAGAATAGGTAAAGAATAAGGTAAATTATTACTATTTACAGATGACTTGATACTTTAGTTGGAAGACCCCAAAAATACCACCAAGAAACTACAGAACTGATATGGAAATTCAGTACCATAGCAGGATACAAAGTCAATACTCAAAAGTCCATACCATACACAGATAACAAGCACACTGAAACAGAAACAATAGAAACAACACCTTTTACAACAGCACTGTGGAAAATGAAATACGTTGGAATTCACTTAACCAAGGAAGTCAAAGATCTTTTCACTGAAATTTACAACACCCTAAGAAAAGAGATTATAGAGGATTTCAGAAAAGGAACGCTATTCCATGCTCCTGGATAGGAAGAACTGACATTGTGAAGACGGTCATACTCCCAAAATTGCTGTACACATTTAATGCAATCCTTATCAAACTCCCACCAACATACCTGACAGAACTAGAGAAATTGTTCCTAAAATTTATTTGAAACCACAAACAACCTAGAGTAGCAAAGGCAGTATTGGCCAATAAAGACAAGGCAGGAGGCATCACAATTCCTGACTTGAAATAATACTACAAAGCCACTGTGATAAAATCAACATGGTATTAGCAACAAAATAGACCTGAGGATCATTGGAATAGATTAGAAGATGCAGAGGCATCTATGATCACACTCAGACATCTGATCTTTGTCAAAGTTGTCAAACAACTTACTGGAAGAAACATAGCCTGTTTAACAAATGGTGCTGGAAAACCTGGATTTCTACATGCAGAAAACTGAAATTCGACCCAGCCCTGTCACATGCACTAAGCTAAAGTCAAAATGGATTAAAGATCTAAACATTAAAAAAGAAACAATCTCCTGGAAGAGAAAGTAAGAGGAACTATTGAAGACATAGGTGTAGGTAAAGAGTTCATGAATAAATATATATTTGCATTGGAAACACTTGAAAGAATCAACAATTGGGATCAACTCTTCTTGAGGAGTTTCTGCACATCAAAAGAAATTGTCAGCAAAGGGAAAAGACAACCCACAAATTTTGAGAAAATCCTAACTAATAAGCAATCAGAGAATGGTCTGCTGTATAGAAAATACAAAGAACTATGATGTAGCGAGGCCCTCAGACTTAAAGACCTGATTTATAAATGGGCTTCTGAGATGAATACACACTTTTCAGAGGAAGAAATTTAAGAAGCGTGTAAATAAATGATAAAATGCTCCACATCGCTAGCCACTGGTGAAATGCAAATAAAAACAACACTGAGATACCGTCTCACTCCAGAAAGAATGGCTATCATAAGGAAATCATCCAACAACAAATGTTGAAGAGGTTGTGGGGAAAATGGAACACTTCTCCACTTCTGGTGGGAATTTAGACTGGTACAACCATTGTGTAGGTCAGTGTGGAGACTTCTCAAAAGAGTAGGACAAGCAATCTCATTCAAGCCAGCTATCCCCCTACTGGGAATTTTCCCAGTGACACTGAACACATTATATCAAAGTGATATATGTGTACTTATGTTTATAGCAGCATAATTTGTGATAGCAAAATCTTGGAAACTACGAAGATATCCACCACATGAGAAATGGTAGAAAATATGTGGTATTTTTATATAATGGAGTATAACTCAGATATAAAGAATGATAAACTTGAATCATTTATATTGAAATGGATGCCACTTGAACATATACTCATACATGGAGTAAACCAGAAACACACGTGAAAATATTATATATTCTCCCTAGTTAAGAAGACAAAAGAAGAAATACAAATAGAAATGTAGAACAACAATTAACGACTATTGAGTCAGATAGTTAGTGAAAACTGAACGGCTAATACTGCAGGGTACTAAGCAGCTTTTCTTCTGGATGGTTAACAACCTAAGTTCACAGATCAAAATTGAAGAAATAGAAGAGCCACAAGGCCAGCCAACATTTTGGACCTAACCTTTCAAGGTCAGCAAAGACTCAGGACATAGGAGAACCTGTACTGCAGCAACATGAAACTCAGTTGTGCCTCAAATTTTCTGATCAGGGAGATTATGGAGCCACAAAGGAAAGAGATTGAAGTTCTAAAATGTGCCTGGGGAGAGTCACATGGAGAGAAAACTTTCTCAGGCTCTCATAGACAGGAATCAAGCATTGGCCGTGACTCACCTGCATGGATGACACAAAGGATCTACAGAGTAAGGTACAGGATCACAAGATAAACCCTAAAGAGACTTCACTGACCTCATCAGAAACAAAAGCTACATCTTTTGGTGTATAGGTCTTGGTCTATTTCGGTCTTAGCCATCCAGCAGAAAAGTATAAAGTTCAGGTGTATAACATTGGGCCATAATTATATGTTGAGCTGTAAATGGCTCTAGTCAGCAAATTCCTCAGATAACTCACTATTATTGTGGAATGCTTCACTGTGTTGGATTGTGTCACCGAGTTCAGGCACCTAAATTGGTTTAATGACAATGGAGTGCTCATCTTTGTCATCTTTTGTGTGTATAAACTGTACAATTAGGATAAATATGCCATGCTTCTGCATACATCTATGAGAACAAGATTTGCACTGATAGTGGTTGCACAAGATATTATGTCAGCTTCTAGGACTATGGACACACACTAGGAAGATAACAAGGTAGAAGGTATTAATTATTGAATCTGTGATATTATTGAGCTATAAAATATAAGATAGGTATATAGCGACACTCTGTTCGTTCACTGATTAGAGACATTTTCTATAACAATGCCTGTAAGTATAATATCATGTATGCACCTTGTGCGAAATCAAAACATTATGAAAACATTTTCTAATGTATTAATTTATGGAATCTGTCCTGTTAATTTGTCTTGAAAGTGTCTCATTGCTATTTGTTCTTCAATAAAAAAATAATAATAAAAGTACATTAAATATAAAAAAAATTAATGGCAGAAAATTTCCCAAACATAGGAACTGATAAGTGAGGCATATGGAACTCCAATTACTCATGAACAAAATAAATCTGTACTCATACACATAATAATCAAAATCCTAGAAATTCAGTAAAATAACAGAAAATTAAAAGCTTTTAGAGAAAATAAACAGATTACCTACAAAGGAAAGTCCATCAGAATCATAACATAAGTATTAAAACAAACTATAATGTCATGAAGACCTTTCAGTGAAGTACTACAAGTCTTAAAATAATATAATTTCTAATACATTGATGGACCCGCAACACTATATTTTAAAATAGAGAACTAAGATACTTCCTTGTAAAAGAACAACTGGAGAAATCCATGATCACTGAACTAATACTAGAATTGATACCAGAAGATATTCTATACAGAGATAAGTATGAGCACAATTCCAAGAAAAGCTACAAAAGTAAATCACCTAACAGGACATGCAATTAATCAGAGTGAAACAGCTGGAAAATAGCATGAAAAAGATAAGTCAAATTTATAACCATCAATGCAAATGGATTAATTCATAGATCAAAAGAAATTACTGGCAGAATAGAACAAGAAGCAAGATTCAGAAATATGATGCAGACAGGAAATCTATATATAACTCAAAAAGAAATTCATAGAATGAAAGCAGGAACCCAGAAGAATGAAGGGGTAACTACTCTGTTCACAGGCAATGTGAACACTTCAAACCAAGATCAAATGAAACAAAGGAGGTCACCATGTACTTGTTAATGAAAAACTTCAAGAGGAGGATAAAAGAATCATAAATATGTATGCAACAAATACATGAACAACCAAATATATAGAACAAATATTAATGGCCCTGGAGAAGCAAATGAAAAACAGCACAATTGTAATGAGGGGCATTAATACCCTACTGTCTCAACTACGTGGATCAACAAGACAAAATTCAGCAAAATATCTCAGAACAGAAATAACTTGTACATAAATGGACTTAGTAAACTAATTTTTGTAGTTTTCCACCCCAAAACATCAGAAAATATATTCTTCTCAGTGTACATATGACGATCTCTCAAATAGACCAAATACTAGCTCATGCAACATACTTTTTTTCTTTGGCACAACTGAGGCTTGAACTCAGACCCTTGCACTTCCCAGGGAAGTGCTTATTCTACTGAGCCATCTCCCCAGCCCCAACATGCTTAAGTAAATGCGAAGGAATTTAAATGATCCTATGCATATTATCTGACCATAGTGCAATGAAATCAGAAATTAATGACATAAGAAACCAATAAAAGCTCCATAAAAACATGGGAATGAAAGAAAAAAAAAAAAAACCCTGAACAATGAATAGGTTACAGCTGGAATTCAAAAAAGAAATTTAGAAAAAAAATTACAATTAAAAGAAATGCACATACAATATATTAGAACCTATGCAACTCAATGAAAATAAATTAATAGGGAAGTGTACAGCAGCGAATTCTTATGTACTATTAAGTTTCTCATATTAGATACCACAATGTTTATACAAATGGATCTGATTTATTTCACTTATTGATAGTTTCAAGTTGCATATATTTACCTATAAAACTCTCCAGTTCATACTTCTTTTGAGTAGTGCACCATTAGCTAAAAATGCCACATTTCTCTTACTCATTCCTCAGTTTTTGGGCCTTTGGATTCTTTCCAAGATTTATCTATGATAACTTATGTGCTATAATCATGGGTACACATATATTGGTGTGGTATGATGTTTTCAGTTCTTCAGGAAAAATAACTAAGACGGGAATAACTGGGTCAAACAGGACTTCGAATCCTAGTTTTTTTTTTTAAATGAAATTTCCATACTTCTTTCCATAGTGGCTATAAAACAGCCTGCACTCCTACCAACAGTGGACATGGGTTCCTTCCCCTGCCACATCCACTCCAGCACTTGTTATTGTTTGGATTCTTTTTATTATCCTGTATTTAACACACAGTCTACAGTGTCTATAGGGTCTCAATATGTGGAGTGGATCAGGTTCGTAGTGATTGTTCTGTTTTCAGTGCTGGGATTACAGGTGCACACCACCACACCCATTCTCAATCTGGTATCAGCACATCCCTGGGGCGGGGCTGGCACAGCACCCCAGGGATTGAATTTAGGCAGTGTTATTGGTTCACTTCTTGATGATAGCAATTCTTTCTGGGGTGAGGTGGAACCTGAGTGTTGCTTTGTTTTTCATATTTTGAATGAGTATTGATGTTGAATATTTCTCAAATATTTATTTTCCATTTTTATTTCTTCATCAGAGAAACTCATATTCATCTCTGATGCCCATTTTCAGATTGGATTTTTGAATCTGAGGACTGAATATTTTCAATTCTTTATATTTTCTATTTGGAAATCCTTTGTTTGAGAACAACAGGTTAAAACATTTTGCCACTCTGTGCACTTTCTCTTCACTCTGTGGTGAATTCTTTTGTTGTGAAAAGCTTTTTAATAAGGTGTGGCCACATTTTGTTGATTCTTTGTAATATTTCCCTTGCAGACTAAAATTATTTTTCTGGAGCAGTAGTTTCAGTGTTTTAGTCATCCAAGCTTTTAGACAATAGAAATTTTACATAGCAGTGGACTCATCTTTCTAAATGTCAATAATCAGTAGTATAACTTTTTGAATTTTTTTCAAAATTATTCCCCTTACTCCTTTACTTCTCCATGTTCTGCCTTTACAAAAAATTGTGGAGATGCTAAAGGTAGAGGACTTTCCAAATATATTCCCTACTTTCTGAAATATAATTCAGACCAAGAACAGCATGACACTTAGGTAAAATGAGACTTGCTGTTTTTTAAAAAAATCTTTTATTTATGTGTTTGGTACAGGGTTTCACTATGCAGATCAGACTAATAGTAATCCTCATGTCGCAGCGTTTCCAGTTCTGGGATTACAGGCATGAGCAACCTCACCTAGTTACGGTCACTAGAGGAGTGTGTAGCACCAGCGATCTAACCGAGGCAGGTGCTTAGACTGCGGAACTATCTCCCTAGGGCAGCATGCTTTTAATAGCGTTTATGATATTTTAAATGCCTAACAAGCTAATAAGAATACTTCCTTTTGTGAAAGAGTGTCACTTCATATGTGTACCTTTGGTTAATTTCAGATTTAGTGTTAGATGTTTCCTTATGATCCTGGACCCATCCATAATGTCATCATGCATTCTGGGGTCAATACTGAGCTTTAAATAGTTGAAAAAATTCCCATTTACAATTTTCTGAGTACAAAACTGAAATGCTAGATTTGTCTTCTCAGGATATTCCTCTGTTTCCTCCTCAGCATTACTTCACCATAATCTCCACAAAACTAGGACAAGAGGAGTAGATGTGCTGAAACAAATGTAACTCAACTCACAGAAATAAAAGAACAGTTATAGAGATCTAAAAGATGTGAAATATGAGTCATCATTCTATTTTATTGTCGAACATAAGTCATATTGCTCTCATTAAATAGAAAACAAAACATGGAAAGATGAAAATATAATGTTAGTCTATGTTATTTATCAAGCCATCCTGAAACAAAGCAGCTTAGAACTATTATTTATTGACTTATGCTTATAAAACTCAAACATTATATGAAATCTCTTTTGTAATTATGCAGTCTCAAGATGGATAGTTCAGATTTCTTCCCATAGCACTAGTAAAGTTCCCAGAGAATGAGAGTGAAATCTTGATTGCTTTATAGACTTGGTTCAGAATTCACAATCTTTTACTACTATGACATTATATTGAATCAAAAATGCCACAAGGCCAATTCATATTTAAGAGATGGGAAATACTTCGATTTTTAGTATGCAGACCTAAATCCTTGGACATTTAAATTTACCACAGTTACTGCAAAAGGTAGCCTAAATCCTAAAAATTAGAAGTTAATATTAGATAATACAGGAACTGATAAGATATATTAAGAAATTTGAACCTCATCTTGAAGGGATTTGGAAGAGTTGGAATGATTTGATCAGATAATTGGAATGATTAAATGTATGCACTAAAAGAGCTACATTTAGTGACAAACAAGGAATGAGTTAGAACAGATCAGAGAAGGAAAAGTATAAAGGCAGTAATAATTTTAAAATCTTGTAATGATCCAAACAAAAAGTGACCTGAACCAGTATAGTGGCTTTGAGAATGGAAAGAATGGCAGAAATGGAAAAGAGAGGAGCAATTAAGATTCCTATAAAAATAGTAGTGAACATTAGTGGTTGAGAAAATCAAAGTGATGATATAGTGTAAAATATTAATTTTTGGTTATAGCACTAACTTACTTGCTGTCCCAGTTACTCTTCTCTCCTTGCTGGGACAAATACCCAACACCAAAATGAAGGAAGTAAAGGTTTATTTAGCACACAGTTAATGAAGGTTTCAGTCCATACTCTGTTGGCTCCAAAGCAGAGTGGCACGTAATACAGAGCAAACTTTCATGCCAGCAGCAAAGAGCAGAGAGCAAAGGGAGGGGGTAGCAGCAACAGTGGCAACAGAGAGCAAGTCTTTCTCCCTAATGTCATATTCAGGCTCTCCACCCCAGGCTGGGTGCAGCACTCACACCCATAATCCCAGTGGATCATGAGGTAATCACAAGATCTAGAAGTCTGTCCCATGACTGCATGAGGCTTTGGGGAGACAACTAGACACAAACCATAATATTTTCCTGCTGATTTCTTTTAGGCTCTGTAGTAGTATTTGCACTGTATAAACCAATATCCATATTATTTCATATTAAGCAACATTTTCTTTGAAGTTGTTCAATTCTAATATCTGAACAATCATATATTTAATGAGTCACTAATATAGCAGGATACATTAGTAAAGTCTTATTCCATATCATCAATAATGTACCTATTTCTGATTGGTTAAAAGCTGAAAATGCACATTTTTCTACCCTCCAGTATTTCAAATAAAAAGAATAAATAGACTTCACAGTGAAACAAAAAACAAAATAGCATTTTATATTTTCTATTTCTTAATAGGCTAGGAATAATCATTGATAAAACTAAATGTAATGGTAGCTCAGTTCACAAAATTAATTCTCCTCATCATTCTGGTTGCAAATGGAATTGGATGAGAACAGTCAAATTTCCTCATAAAGTCTCCACTGAAACTCACGAATGACTTTGATTTAGTTCTAATCCAATTAGGTTTGTCATCAGAATTATGAAAATAACTAAGTTCATGAAACAAGGTACCACTGTGCTTCTGCTCTACAAGTTTTTCATGGTTGCTAAAATTTATGTTCTATACCCTGTTAGCCTCCTAAAAAAACAATTTCATGTGCACGAATGACACAGTATCGTTCCTTTCAGGATAGCTAGTTACATCTTTTAGTAGCCATAGTATGGTGTTCTCTCTTGAATATCAATTTGGTGTTGATTCTCTCCTTACAAAGTTTCCAACCATGGTATAGTTTCATAATATAATACAAATTTATTCTGAAACCATAGATGATATTATACTCACTTCAAGGTCTTTCTCTTAATCTATGCTTCATTTTTGCCCAAGGGAAAGTGATGCTTAAATGAAAACTTACTTCCACGATGCATTAGGGATCTATTGAACAGTCCTACTTGCTATCTGAGCATTTAGTTAGGATATAAATCTAAGAACAAGGTGAATCCTGTATTTTCTTATGTAATTGACATCTAATTTTCACATTGGCCTTTTTCAAGTTTAAGTGATATTCTCATCACCTTTGCTTTTAACCACATATATCATTGTAAATGGAAGGTAGAGATTTCAGGATATTGATTTCAGGGAAGAAGATGATGTTGTGAAGCTTATTATCTTCCGATGTGCAAATATATCAAGCACTTTCCTCTGTCTGTCATTAACAAAATAGAAAAGCAATGTGTGCTAAAGTTGAGTGGAGAATACAATTTTCACCTTCAAATGATAATTGTATCTCATTGAAAACTTGAAATAAATCTTAGTACTGCCTTCAGTCCTTACAATAAATTACCTCACATTAGAAACCAAACTAAATATAAAACATCTGTGTGTACCTCATTCAGCTTGATTGCACATTTCAGTCTATAATATGAGTATCCTTATATACATACTGAATGACTTCTAACCAGAAGGTTGTTTGGATAGTAGCTGATAGATTTATATACTGACTGTATTTTAAGGAATGTAGCTACCCAGACTACAGTAATGACAAACAACTCTAATGATGTGCAACAATATTTTATTTATTTATTTACTTACTTATTTTTTATTTTTGTTTTATTGAAGTAAAAATATCAATGAGACAGTTTTAAGATACCTTGACAAGATGGATTTGATGAATAGAAACATTGCAAACTGTTTTCACAATGTTTTGGTATCATAGAAGGTGCATACATGATATTATACTTAACAGACATTATTATAACATATGTCTCTTATCAGTAAAGTAATACAGCGTAGCTGTTTGCATATCTTATATTTATACCTGAATTACATCAAAGATTCAATAATTAATACTTTCTACCTTGTTGTTTTCCTAGTAGTTGTCCATAGTACTAGAAGCTGACATAATATCCTGTCCAACCACCATTAGTGCAAATCTTGCCTCTCATAGAATTATGTAGAAATACGGCGTTATCTATCCCAACTGTACTGTCCATACACACGCATCATGATTCTTCCTTTCTATACCCCTTCCTTTGTCTATACCTTTTAAAGATGGGCTCTCAATTGTCATTCAATTAATTTAGGTGCCTGAACTCGACAACACAATCCAACTGAGTCCAGCATTCCACAACAATAGTGAGTTATCTGAAGAAGTTGTCAACCATAGCCATTTACAGCTCAACTTCGGTGTATACTTCATTTTTATACTTTTCTACTGGATGGTTAAGACCTAGATAGAGCAAGACTTATATACCAACACATGTACTTTATGTATCTTATGAGGTCAGTGAAGTCCGCTCAGGGTCTATCTTGTAGTCTTGTACCTTATTCTGTAGATCCTTTGCCTGTGTCTTCCATGTGGATGAGTCATGGCCAATGCTTGACCAGTTTGCTCTCTGTGAGAGTTTGAGAGAAAGTTTTCTCTCCATGTGACTCTCCCCAGGCACAGTATAGAGCTTCAATCTCTTTCCTCTGTGGCTCCATAATCTCCTTGTTCAGAAAATTTGGAGCTCACCTGAGTCTCATGATGTTGCAGTACAGGTTCTCCTATGTCCTGAATCTTTGCTGACCTTGAAAGGCTAGGGCCAAAATGTTGGCTGGCCTTGTGGCTCTTCTATTTCTCCAATTCTGATCTGTGAACTTAGATTGTTAACCATCCAGAAGAAAAGCTGATTAGTATCCTGCAGCATATGCCATTCACTTTGCTTTATCTGACTCAATTGTTCTTAGTTGTTGTACAATTACATTTGTATTTCTTCTTTTCACTTTTTATACTAGGGAGACTATGCGATATTTACACATGTGTGTCTAGTTTATTTGACTTATGAGTATATGTTCAAGTGGCATCCCCTTCAGTATAAATGCTTCAAGCTTATCATTCTTAATAGCTGAGTAATATTCCATTATATAGAAATACCACATCTTTTTCAAATGTTCCTATAATGATGTGCAATAATGATTATTTAGCTACAAAGAAAGTATTATTTCCTAGATTTGACTTAACATAGTATTAAAATGTATATTTGTTTAACATAGATAAATTAAGGAGTACTGATTTTGGATAAGCTACACATTTCTATGAAAATTAGAGAAGAATTTTTGCAGGTGAATATTTATTTCAAGGATAACCCAGTGATTTTGGGACTGCCATCTATATCTCACTTAAATAGAAGGTTTTGGAAGTTATTTACTTGAAAAGGTCTTGATTTAGCAATGACATCACACTTTTCAAAGCAAAGTAGAAGAGGGATATTTTATTTATTGAAGATGTATATGCCTTTCTTAGCCATAGCTCCTAACAAATTGTGTACAGCACAAATGCATATTAAGTGTTCCTTTATAATATTTTAACCAAACAAGTAGAATCAAAATATACTGGATGAAATACATGATAAGTTTGAGAAACCTTATACATGACAGAAGAGTGCAGTAGGAAAACCACTATATGATTTTTAAAAATGCAAACTACTAATGCAGTTTTTTTTTCTTTTTTTTGACTGATGGAACTCAGGTCCTTGCAATTTCCAGGCAAGCACTTATTCCACTGAGCCATCTCCTAGCCCCTATAAATGGATTTCATGATCTTGAGCAAGTCAAATGAAGTCGTTCTGCTTCAGTTTCTTCATGCATAAAAGAAATGTCTATTAGTACATGAAAGGTGCTTAGAATAATATCTGATACATGTGAGCATTAAATAAGTGTACACATTGTGGTGATTATGATTCAAAATTACTTTTCTCAAAAAAATATCTCATTTAGAATCTAGTCAGGAAGATAGCACTCTAGGTTCCAAGAACGTAGTGAATTTAATACAGACAATTATTACCCAGATTCTGAAAGATCTAAGAGGCCAGAAGGGAATGGTGAAGCAGTTAAGAGATTAGCAGACGAAATAATTGATTACAGTGTTAAACTATAAAGCCAAAAATAGGGGTAACTATAATCAGAAAGGGAGCTCAGAAAAAACAGACATGTACAAGTATCCTGACACATTGACAGGTCCTTGCGAAGGGAGATGGGGCCATACAGATCAAGAATGGAGGAAAATAACTGTCACTTTACTCTTCTATCCTGCAATATCTTGCAACTGCATTTCCTAAGCCCTTTAAAAGACAGCTCAAGGAAGAAACCTTACATATGTCAGCACCTTTTATGGTACAAAGCAGAGCTGGGTTGTGTAAAGGAATGGATTTAAGAGACAACAAGTAGGCCAGGGACTGGTAAAACCCCTAACTGTCCCCTTGAATTATTGGTTTACAACTCTCTCTCATTAGGCTATAAATCTCTTTAGGAAGAACACATACATATCATTTGGCTTTATTTTACTTTATATTATTTTTTTGTATTTGTGCTTTCATTCTCCAGTCAGTATTGTGCTTTGAATAATACAGATGCTCAGTTGTGAATATTGGTGAAAAGTTTAAAGAAAAGTCTAGATTTTTACAATTCATTTTTTTCCATCTGAAAAGGAGATATTAATCAATTATGCCTGCTGATCTTATGCATAGTATCCCTTTTTGTTAAAATGCAACAATGACTGCATTCTTTTTTATGTTAGGGAAGTGTCTACTGGTTATTCAGGGTCTCACTATTAGATCAGACTGCTAGTGATCTGCCTCTTTGCAGCTTCCCAAGAGCTGGGATTACAGGCATGTGCCACCACTCCCAGTCTCAATCAAGGGCTTAGTGTTCCCTGAGGGCAGGGCTGGCAGAGCAGGCCCAAGAATTGAATCCCTGGCTCCTGCATCTGCTTGTAGATGCTCTAATCTGCTGAGCTATTTGACTGGCCTTGTACCTTCCTTTCAATTTAAAAATTAATTTTAATTGTACATGTATTTTACCATTGTCTTGGTGCATGGTAACTTCTGAATTTTTCTTTTTTTTTGCCTTTGTCTCCCTGCGCCGCTCTAACTAGGCTTGAGCTCACATCTTGTACCAGGCTGGTCTCAAACTTGCAAATATCCTCCTGCCTCAGCCTGCTGAGTGCTGGGACTACAGGCCTGTGCACACTTGACAATGAGGTATAGTTACATGTACATATTACAACATTTTTATTTTTTTAAAAATCCATTGTCTAGGGTATTACTCAGCTATAAAGAAGATAAATTGGAGGCTTTTGTAGATAAATGGATTTAAGCAGAAACTGTATTGATAAGTGAAATAAATTAGACCCACATATATAAACATTGTGTTATCTCACCAATGTGATGTCCTGAAAGAATAAATAAAATCTGAAAGGTACAATAGATACTGTAAAAGGGAAAAGTACTGCTCAATGGAAAGATAAAACTTGGATGAGAAAAAGAAAAAAAAGATGGAATGGAAACAGATATAAACAGATATATTATTATATGTGTAAGACAATTTGGATAATCGTATTGCCAATGTCTATGGGTCTTTTAAAAGGATCAGTTTTTCTTTTCAAGGTCTTAAGATTTTGTTATTTCACTTTGTTTTGTTTTTTTAACTGATTTTACATGTTTACATCTGGTAACATAAACAACTAATTTGAAGATGACATCATGCAATACAGCAACCATTGTTGGATTCCTAATACTTTGTTTATTGAAATTTTGTATTGTTTTGCTTGCTTCTTTTTCACCATTTTGTATTCCTCCCTCCCCCCAGTTCCCTTATTCCAGTTTTCATCCCTATCTTGGCTCATGTTATTGTCTATACTATTTCCATTAGTTGAGGTTATTAGGGCCCTGTTCATGGTATATCTTTTTTCTTATTTCTCTTTCCCCTCCTCCTCAACCCTGACCCTTTTTCTTTTAGACCACTTCTCTGTTGCAAAAGATCTTTTACCTTGTATCTTTTTATCCGTTCTTAATCATTTAATTTGTGTTATGTCACACTCAAATTGAGAAATGCCACATGACATTTAAACTGTGTGTCTGGTTTATTTCCCTCAAAACATATTTTCCACATGCATCCATTTTCCTACAAATGTCTCAGTCATGTGTTAATGGGACTACAGGCTGCTTGTAGGATTTAGGCATTGTGAATTGTGCTGTTATAAATAATGGTATGCATGTACCTTTGTAGTATTATAACTTAAATTTTTCTGGGAAGATACCTAGCAGGGATGTTGTTGTATAATGAAATTTCTAATTTCAATTCTTTGAGAAATCTCCATAATGTTTTCTGTAATGATTATACTAATTTCCATTCCCACCAAGAATGAAGGAGGGTTTCTTTTTCACTATAGTCACACCAGCATCTATTGTTGTGATTTCTTAATAATTGCTATTCTTTCTGGAGTAAGATGGATTCTTAGCATTATTTTAGTTTCCATTTATTAATAGCAGGTATGTTGAATTTTTTATGTATTTGTTGACCATTTGTATTTCTTCCTCTGTGAAAACCAAGCCTCTTGATTTTTGAAAGAGTAAAAAACATGTGATAGTTAATATAGTAAGAAGTCTAATTACATTTTACTAGTTAGTTTATAATCAACAGTAAGAAATATGATTTACATCATGATTCAGCATACAGCACATAAATACACAGGCATATACACACACTAAAAAAACAACAGAAAAAGTTAGAAAACCCTGCAATGAATTCTATTCCAATTCTTAAAGTTTTGACAGACATGTTAATTTGATTTCCAAATTCGCTAATGGATCAAAATCTATAATATACAAAATGTCAAATAGAATTATACACTTGGCAGAATTTAGATGCATATGCCATTCAAAATTCTCATCTTTTTCCTTTACAGAGGGAAGAACCAGCTCAGATCCCTCCTTCCACCTAGTGGAGCTGAACAGGTAGAGTTACATTGCCAGTCTTACGGATAACTCACTACTATTATGGACTACTGGACTTTATTGGATTATTTTGCTGAAGTCACACACCTACAATACTTAAATGGCAATGAAATACCCATCTCTGACACAACTATGAAAAGGGGATACAAATGAAGGGCCATTTTGTATCTGTATATACAAAATAGGATAGATATACAGCTACATTCTTTTATTGCAATGAGAAGATTTGTACTAATAATGTTTGGACAGGATATCATAGCTGTGTCTTTTACTACGAATAACCACTATGAAGACAACAATATGCAATGTATTATTATTGTAACTGCTCTACCGACATGTTTAGAAACTACCTCACTGCTATTTGTTTTTCAATGAAATTAAATAAAAAGAAGACTCAAGAATGAGGACAACACCCTCACTTCTTGGCCCAGTCTCTGCCTCCAAAGGTCACCTATAAACAACTTGAGCAGGTGAGGATTCTGGATGGAAGTGGTGATAGAAAATACTGAAATACAATACTGGAAGTGATTACCAAAAACTCATATTGGAAAATAAGCTCAGCACAATTAGGTGAAATATCATTATTAAAAAAACGAGAATGCTTCTATTATGGTAAAATGAGGACTCTTGATTAGTGTCTCAGAGCTTTGCAGGTTCAAAAATTCATATTAGAAATTTTGTTCTTTACCAAACTTCAGGATTTCTATCATGCTGTCTGAAAACAAAATGTTATTGTTTCTTGAACAAAAGCTGAAGATTTGAAAAGGTTATACACAATTGGCTGTATTTCAGCAGAT
This sequence comes from Ctenomys sociabilis, assembly GCA_004027165.1. Taxonomy (NCBI): domain Eukaryota; kingdom Metazoa; phylum Chordata; class Mammalia; order Rodentia; family Ctenomyidae; genus Ctenomys; species Ctenomys sociabilis. The sequence goes on from PVKA01006345.1 coordinate 42,565, forward strand.
ATGAAGAACATAATTGTTATATGGCTTTAAAATAAAATACTTAACTAAATGAATCCAGTAACATTTAAGAACATGAGTGTAATATTTTTGAAATTACCCATAAATCTTTAGGCAAATTTCGTAATGAATTTTTAGTATTGGATTCATGTTACCCATTCTTTGTCACCATCCCAGTCCATATAAAAAAATATAGTCATTCTGTCCACCATGTTGCAGTGATCTACAATTCTCAGTAGACAAATCCATCCCATTGGCGTATGCTCACTACTTCAGTGACCTTTCTCTGAGTATTAAATTTGACATACTATCTTCAAGACAAAGTAAGCTCCTGAAATAGTTATTCTTATGGAGAAAAATGGATAAAGGATATGTATATAATCTAAAAAAATATTATGTATCTGAGATACAATCAAAACATACTTGAGAAATGAGTGGATATCTATTGGTAACAGCACTGTAGAGCTTATGGTACAGATATGGGTTCTAATTCTGGCTCTGGCATTTAATCATATATCTTGGGAAAGTTATTTAGCATCTCACATCCTCATTTTCTTCATGAAAATGTGATAGCAATAATAAAATACACTATACAGAGCTGTTGCAAAGATTAAATGGCATTATATATTTGGGACAGGTTTTTTTTTCCAGTGTCAGTAATGTGGAAAGTTATGAATAAATATTTTCAGGAATATTAAATATCAATGGAATAATTAGAAAGGTAATGAATATTTTTCATGTAATTACTTTTTGAAGCTTACCCTTGAGTTTTTTATACCATCGCATGATGTTTGGTAGCTTGAAACTCCCCTATGACTTGTTGATAAGAATTCAGGCAAAAATACACTCTGTAAGACCAAGATGCATCTTCTTAATTCCTAGAGATATATTCTGAAAAATCTTCTCTTCACTAATGACTTCATTTCATAAATGATACATTCACTTTGTTTTTTATTCACAATTCTTTGACACTTCAATTATAAAATACAAGTCTCTGTATGCCCTGTAATATGAGGAGCTACAGAACATGTGTATGAAGTTCTTATGGAGAGAACTCAAAGGTGATTATGCTTAAATTCCAAATGTGAAGACAACATAGAATGAAATTTAGGTAGAACAAACTGCAACTGTCATATCATGCAGTGCAGTAAATGAAAACACTAAAATCTATAAAGTAAACTCTAAACTTTCATACTATGCAGATAAGATGAATTACTTTGTTGAGTAAGTAGAATCTTGGTTTTTTGACCCAAACACCAAAGTGTGCTTCTCAGTCCCACAGCAGTTCCATATGAGAGAGTGTAATTTGAGTAACAATTCTTCAGAGAGTGAAAGCTAAACGTATGTACTATGTCGTGGGGTACCACACATGAGAAAATTGAAATAGTCTAGAAAATATGACAAAATATCTTATTTTCAGATCACCATGTTAGCTCTGAGAATGCAGCATGCAACTGTGTCTTGACAGAAGGCAGCATCCACTATACACTTAGATGTCATAGGTAATTCTATCTCTTTTTCATGAACATAGATATCTAGAAATGTTTTAGTGCTATGATATCCTCATATTGAGATGGCATTGGATTGGCTTTGGGTGCAGAACAACCTTTGTTGTTACTTATTAAAAGGCTCCTTGGTATATATTAAACAGAAGCCATTTAAAGGAATTAAACACTATATTTTAAGTCACTTTGGAAATAGTTTGAATTTGGACATAACATAAAACTTGCTACATACGAAAGTCATTTATATTTCCTACATTAGTGGCAATATCAATGAATAATTCTTTGTATGTGTAATAGCTGAATTGTACATAAGAAATTAAAAAGGGCCGGCGGTATAGCTCAGCGGACTAAGCGCTTGCTTAAGTAAGCGCAGCGCCCAGGGTTCGATCCCTGCTTCTGCATGCCGCGCCGGCCCCGCCTTCGGGTGCGCTGAGCCAGTGATTGGAGTCCGGGCGTGGTGGCGCACGCCTGTAATCCCAGCACTAGGGAGGCGGAAAGCAGGAGGATCACTATGAATGTGGGCTGCGTAGTGAGACCCTGTGTACAAAAAAAAAAAAAAAAAAGAAAAGAAAAACATAAGAAGTTAAAAGTTTTAATAAACAGATTTATGGTGAAAATTCTGAATCATTGCTAAGAAAGATAAATTATTCAATATAGATATTATTATTACACTAATCATAAAGCACTTTTGGAAAAATGTGGTTAAAATAATAACAAAATAGTTTGGTAATTTATTAAATGGTAAACTTTAGCATATCAATTTAATGTATGACTTTATTTTCTGCTTATTAAATATTTGCATAATTTGTTTCAAAGTCTAATATATATTTTTCTTATAATAAACAAAGTTTTAATTTTCTATGCAATATATAATTGAACCAAAGGTTATTTTTAAAATACTAGGATAAGTATTTTGGTCCATCTCACACTTATTAGCAGAGTGATTTTCTTAAAGTTTTTCTAAAAAAACACAGTTCTGTCTTTATTCTCCCAATCTTATTTCAAAAGTAGACATTCTCTTCAATAGTATAAATGCTTTAATGTATCTCATCATATTTTGCTAATTTCAGGTTAATTATGAGAACTACATCTAACATTGAGAATAAAATTTAGTATCTGTGACAATACCATTTGTTCCAAAAATCCACTAATTTTTGTAAAGTCATGACATTTCAATTCAACCTGCATGTTCAGGTACTAGGGTGATGCTGAGTGAGTTGGCTTTCTGGAGGGGACATGGCTTCTGTGTTGACAGAGAGGGCTCTTCATGTCTACTGTACTACATGTGCTATAGATTCACCAGCACTAGAATACATTAATAGCAAAATCCCACTATCAGTTCCCCAATGTTGTCTTTGGTATTTTAAAATTTACTGCTAGATTCATGACCTTGTAATGTAGGTAGATGAAGTGACTATTTTGTCTAAATTTTGGATGACAATGGAATTATTGAGTTTGGATAGTTGTTGTAGAAACTGATTTGAAGATGTATCTTGAGGGAAGTGCAATTTTGTGGTCAGTTTCACAGCTTGTGCGTATAATCCCTTGGGCTTTTTTATAATTACCCACCCAGGCTTTGATCTCAACCATCACATCAGGTACCTAGCTACATTATCCCATGGGCCCTTTGAGTAATATCAACAAGTATAATTCTCTACTTATAATTATTTAAATGCTTATGTACTTTTAAAATTCTCATATTGAAATCTAAATCCCACAGGTGATGGTAATAGGAAATGAGTTCTTTCTGGGTGATTAGCTTGTGAAGGCAGAGCCCATATAAATTAGATTACAGTAGTACTCCTTTATGTAAATGAGATACAGTCAAAGTTTACCATTGGATTCCTTAAACAACAGTTACAACTGAACCTTAAATATACTATAATTGTCATATACATGCATCTGACAATTTAATAGTTTGTCCATCCTAAGCATTTATCACCTCCTTCAGTCATAATATTTAGAGTTAGAGTTGAAACAGCAAAATTAACATAGCTTTTCTTCTTCCTCTTCACAATTCCATAAAACTGTTCTTGCTAATCTTAAGCTTAGTATATGAGTATTTTTCTTGGCTGAGAAACTTTCATTTTTTTACTGAAAGGAAACATTTTATGGATTTTCTTTTTAGATATCTGAATGCCTCTTTCACTTGGAGGTCATTATTACCTCCAAGTAAAATAAAGGTTGCCTAAACACAGCACTGTGATACTGAGACAGTCCACCTTAGAACCAAGAGGCCTACTAAGTCACTAATAGTGACTAACAGGAGCATAGACATGACAAAAAGAAAAAATGGTCCATGCACTGGGTAAGGTGAAACAGTTCAGCATGAAATTTTGTCATGCTACTCAGAATAGTCCACAATTTAAAATTCATGCATTGCTTATTTCTTAGACTTTTCATTTATTATTTTCAGACAGTGTTTAAATATGGGTAACCAAAATCATGGAAAATAAAATTATGGATCAGGGATCAGGAGGCAATATTGCGTTGATCTCATAGAAAAGATGTGAATGCTATTCTTTCTACCATATCAAGACTCAATTAGAAATTGCCATCAGGAACTAGGTCTTCATCAGAAACAGAAGCATGCTGGTACCTTGACCTCAGGCTTTCTAATATTCAGAATTATGAGAAATAAATTTCTATTTAAATCAAGCAATCTATGGTGTCTTGTAAAACTAGCTTGAACAGGCTCAGACATCGTTTCACCTTCCTTTTTATGTTATAATTCTACATTTTTAAAGCATTTATTATAGCAGATACAGGATCTACAGGGTCTCACTACATAGACAGGACTCATAGCGACCCTCCTGTTTTCAATCTTCCAAGTTCTGGTATCACAGGCACAGGTCACCATGCCCAGTCTCAATCACTATCTCATCACGCCCCAATGGCAAGACTGGGATTGAACCCTGGCCACAATGATCTGCCTAAACTGGTGCTTTAGCCCACCAAGCTATCATGCATCCTCTACAGTTTTTCTACTGATGGTATAAACATGTTATTTCCATTCATTCATCCAGTAGTTGGGTGATATGTTCTCTAGAGACAAAAGACAACTTTTCTGTCCAGCAGGTTACATATTTATTTAGTCTGTTAGATTTTGAGACAAGATCAATTTTGGTACATAGTTCTTGATAGGTTTGAACTCACTCCTGTAGCCCAAGCTATCCTCAAACTTATGGCAGTCCCCCTGACTCAGCCTCACAAGTGCTGAAGTAACAGATAATCACTACGACATTCAGCTAGGAAGTCTTTATATATTCTGATCTACTGTTTTCTTCAAAGTTACATCTGATACTTCAACTCATAATGGAACTGCATATCTATTTAAATTGCAAAGTAAAAGATGAACTTTTTCTGTAGCAGATATGGCATTTTAAAAATTTTAGCAACAGAATTTTTCTAGGATAGCGCTGGCCAAACAGCTCAGTGAATTAAAGCAAGTGCCTACAAGCAGTCACATGGTCCAGTGGTTCGATCCCCAGGACTGCTGAGCCCACCATGCCCCAGGGGTGCACTGAGATGGCAATTGAGACTGAGCATGGTAGCATGTGCCTGTAATCTTAGCACTTGGGAAAATGTAAACAGGCAGATCACTATGAGTCCGACCTAGTAGTGAGACCCTGAATACCCTGTAGACCCTTCCCTAAAATACAAAAAAAAGAAGTTTTCTAGATAATTTTGTAAATATTATTTCCTTCTAGTTGCATGATAGCTCCATGTCAGTGATCATAAACTATTTCAGAAGGATAAACATAGAAATGTCTTGTTTGAGATCAGAAGGGGAACTACCATATAACAAGACGTAGTGTCACTTCCTAAAAGCAGATTTTAATGTTTGAAGACAGTGGTATTTTAAAGCTTAACTTTCAAAACTCTTTCAATCGCTACAGAAAAAACAGACAATTAAGGTTAAAGAAAAGTAATCTAGGTGACTGGGGTTCAATCCCCACCATCCCCTTCCTTGGGGCACTCTGAGATGGCAATTGAGACTCGGTGTGGTAGCACACCCACCCACAATCCCAGCACTTGTGAGGCTGAACTCAGGAAGATCACTGCAGGCCAGTCTATGCAGTGAGACCTTTATAGACCCTGTTCTAGATAGAGAAAGAGAAAAAAAAAAGAAAATAAAAAAGAAATGATCTTGCCCTAATCATTTCAATTATTTTGTTCAAAATAATTAACATTTTTCTTCTGTTTTACAAGGTGCTTATTTGGCTCCATATTCTCAGGTTCTGGAAATGTTCACTTAAATAAGACATAAAACAACTTAAAATACTGGCTTTTTTCTGACTGAATTATTTTGTACCTTAGTTTTCTGTGATGCCACTGACTGAGAATTAAAAAAAAAAAAAAAAAACACGTACACGAATGTCTGTTTTGCATTGTGTATAAACAAAGCCTCAAGCTGAGCTTCCTTGTGAGTTGGACACAGAATTTGACCTTTGAAATTTCAAATAAAGCCTCTGCTTTTGTTTGATTTTGTTTTCCTTGCATCTTTACCTTAGTTTTCTTCCAATCTATTGAAAAACTAGTATACTACCAAATGCTTATGCTTTGAAAACATTGAAAATGTTTTTTCCCCTTCGCTGGTTACAAAAATTACCTACATAAAAAGAAAACCTTAGTTTTGCATGAAAGTGATTATTCATGCAAAAGACTATGTTTTTTTTGTTCCTGCACTTTAACTCTGCAGAAGTAGCTTTTTACTATCACTACCTATCTTCCTCATTGTTTCTCATCTTTGAAATTTGTGGAATTTTCTCCTCCTTCATCATACAATCTGGGTAATTCAGCAAGTATGTTTACAAAACTACATTTTTCAGAGTCACAAGGAAACAAATAGCTTACAAATGGGTAATTTGGGGGTTCTTTTTATATAATGAAATCAGGAAGAAACTTTAAATATGAATGGGAATTAGTAGTGACAACAATGCAATGTCTGTTAATATTTCTTAACTAGATGCATAAAATCATGATGAAGACAGAAGATATAGTGATGCAAAGAGCCTTTAGAGGTAACCTAGACAGAGTAGATGTGATTCTAGTGTAAGAAGGCCCAATAATTAATACCCCAAATAGTTTATTCATGGGAGTATGTTTATAGAAAATAAAGGGATGAGCTCACAACATTCTGCTTTTATTTTTTGACTTTAGTAAATTTATTAAAAGAAGTACAACTTAGAAAAGTTGGTAGGACAATTGCAATAATTAATACATTGCATATTGCTGTCTCTGTAGCAGTTATCCAGAGGACAAGATGCAGACATAAGATCTTTTCTAAAAACCATTAGTAGAAACCATTCTTCTCACTAAAATAACAGAAAGTAGCTGTATATCTATTTCTATCTTTATATATATATGTACATATACAAAAAGTAATGTATGTTATATATGCACATATATACATATATACATATATATATATAGTAGTGATATATAGTAATATATATATATATATATATATATATATATATATATATATATATATATATATATATATTACTACAAAACAGTCCTTTACTTATAATCCCAATTTTTGTTTTGCTTTCTCAGGCGTGGGTGTTCCACTGGTGTTAGAGAAGCTATATTTGGAGAAGTCTTTAAAGTGTCTTTTCATACTTGTTGCCAGATCAAATAATGTAACTACTTGAATTCAGCAAAATAACACAATATAATACAATAGCACAACTGAAAATTGTCTTAAGTTGTTGAATTTAGCCTTTTAAGCTCAGTATATTAATATAGATTTACTTTTTATACCTCATGATTACACTTTCTGATGGATGTTTAAAAGCAAGTTAAAGGAAGACCTATATCACTAAAGATGTAACTTTTTCTATCTGATAAATCAGTCAAATCCTTTCAGGATTTACCCTGAACCATGCATACCATGTTGTGGATGTTCTGTCATTGGCAGCCATGTGGATGAGTCATGGCCATTGATTGACCAATTTGCTCTCTGTGAAAGACTGAGATTTTTTCTAAGTGATTCTCCTTAGGCATACTAAATATCATCTAACACTTTACTCTGTGGCCCCATAATCTTATAGAACAGAAAATTTGGATACCACTGAATTACAGGATGTCACAGCACAGGATCCCTAGCCCCTCACTGACCTTGAGGGGCGAGGGTCAAAATACTGGCTTCATGTTTAGCACATTAAGCTGTCTAATGTTAGGTCTTCAACCTTTATTGATTAAACATTCAAAAGAGAGGCTTGCTGATATTATCCTATAACAGAAGCAGTTAACCTTAACATGACTATCTGTCCTAATAACACATACCTTAACACATAAAATGAAACTATTTTCCAACAACCATGTATGTTCTAAAATATAAATCCTTATAGAATGTTCAACAACAATTACATATTTTTACAAAGATATTTAGAAATCAAACCATATTCAACACTGTAGCAGTACAACCTACTACATTTTGTTTTTCTTGTCCCTCATTTACTTTTATTACCTTTTTTACATACATTTACTTTAAAGAGAGTATAGCAATAATTGATATGACATTAGAAGCAGTATACATTTATAAGACCAAAATGACATGTATATTAACCATGATTTTAGTATTACACCTTGCTGTATACAAAGTGGTTTATTAGTTCAAAAATATCAGCATATAGAGTTAGTCAGGGTGAGAATTCTGCCAATTAACTGCTATTTTCAAAAACCTGATGCAAGTTCTTATGACCACTGACTTAACCATTTTGCTTATATAAATGTATAGTTTTCCCCTACCATACTTTCTAATGTCTTTCATTTCTCATTTTACATTATTTAATCCTTAAGTTCTCCCTGTCCATTTAACTGTATTATATTTCAATTTTCATTTCTTCTCTTAAGTAATTACACAAGGAAGACAATAAGATTTATACATGTGGGACAGTTTTATTTCACTTATGAGTGTATTTTCAAGTTGCATCCACTTACATATGAAGGCTTCGAGTTTATCATTCCTTATAGTTGAGTAATACTCCATTTGATGCAGAGAAAGCCTTTGACAAAGTCCAACATTCATTCATGTTCAAGGTCCATTGTATAAAACCACCATATCGTTTTCATCCATTCCTCAGGTGATAGGCTCTTTGGTTGTTTTCAGAATTTGGCTAATGCAAATTGTGCTGCTATAAATATAGGCAAAAATATATCACTATGATATGAGTTTTTCAGTTCTTTTGGGAAAATTCTTAGAAGGGGGATAGCTTGACTGAAGGGATTTCCAGTCCTAATTTTTTGAGAAGTCTCCACACTGATTTCCATAATTGTTACACAAGTGTACATTCCTACCAACAGTGGAGAAGTGTTCATTTTCCCCCACAGCCTCTCCAAAACTTGTTATTCGTTGATTTCTTAATGATAGCCATTCTTTCTGGGGTGAGATGGTATCTCAGTCTTGTTTTAATTTGCATTTCATGAATGGATAGTGAGGTGAATCATTTTTTTATATATTTATTAGCTTCTAGTATTTCTGCCTCTGAGAATTGTGTGTTTATCTCAGATGCCCATTTCTGGATTGGGTCTTTACATTTTGGGGCCTTAATGCTTTTTACTTCTTTATAAATCCTAGGTATAAGACCTTGTCTGAGTGCTTCTTAGGTGAAAGCTTTTCCAAATTTGTGGATTGTCTTTGCACTCTGTTGGTAATTTCTTTTTGACACGCAAAAAAATATCAAAAAGAGGAGGTCTCAGTTTTTAATTCTCTCAAGTATTTCCTGTGCAGTTTGATTTTTGTTCATGAACTGTTTGCCACATCTATGTCTTCAAAATTTCATCCTACATGCTCTTCCAAGAGATCTAGTGTTTCTGTATTAAAGTTTAGATTGTTAATCAATTTTGACTTTAGTTTAGTGTATGGTAATAGACCTGGGGAAATTTTATTTTTTGGCATGTAGAGAGCCAGATTTTCCAGCACCATTTGTTAAAGAGGCTATCTTTCTTCAAGTATGCATGTTTGGCTCCTTTGTTGAAACATGGGTGAATGTGATTTTAGTGGCCTCTGCATCTTCTAATCTATTCCTTTGATTCTCGGGTCTCTTTTTTTGCCAATACCATGCTGATATTGTCACAGTAGTTTTGTAGTATAATTCCAAGTCAGGAATACAAGTCCTACCTTGTATTTATTACCCAGAATTATCTTTTGTATTCTAGGTTTTTTCTGGTTCCAAATAAATTTCAGGAATGATTTTTCTGGGCCTATGAGTTATGTTGGTAGTAATTTGATAGCGATTGCATTAAAACTGTATAGCATTTTTGAAAGTATAGCCATCTTCAAAATGTTGTTTTTTCTTAACCAGGATCAGGGAATATCTTTCCATTTTTTGAAATCTTCTACCATACCGTTTTTCAGAGTACTGTAATTTTCACTGAATAGATCTTTTACTTCTTTAGTTAGAATAATTCCTGAGCATTTCATTTTCTGTGATGGTATTGTAAAAGATTGTTTCTCTAGTTTCCCTCTCAGTGTGCTTGTTTTCTATGTAGATGAATGCTATTGACTTTGAGTTTTGACTTTGTATTCTGAGGAGCTGGGGCATGTAGTATTATTTTACATCCTTTGATGTTCAGCCTATAAATTTATTTATGAATTAAGTGTGTTTCTTGTATACAACCTGTCTTGGATTTTGCTTCCTAATCCTCTCTGGCAGGCTATTTTTTTAATTGGTGAATTGAATCTATTTACACTTATGATTACAATTGAGATGTGTTGACTTATGATTGACATGATATTTACCTGCTGTTGTATACCTCTTTTTCTACTGTGTTTAGTTGTTTGCCCTATTTGGTGGGTTCTTTACATTCTCATTCATGGAGTTGTGGTCATTTTTCACCCTGTCTAGAACATCTCTTTGTAGTCTGTGTAGGGCTGTCTTTTTCATCATGAAATTCTTTAGCTGTTCTTTGACATGGAAGCATTTCAATTCTTCATCAATCTTAAAGGAATATTTTTCAGGATATAACAATCTGGGCTGAAATTTGTTTTCATTGAGTATTTGAAGTACTCTGCTCTATGGTCTTCTTGGTTTGTGAAGAGAAATCTGCCATTGTTCTGGTGGGTTTTCCTCTAAATGTGATCTATTTCTTTTCTCTAGCAGCTTTTAGTATATTATTCTTCTGCTGTATTTGTGGGATATTTACTATTGTATATCTGAGTGTGTTTTTAATTGGATTGATGTTATTTGGAGTACTGTATGTTTCAGTTACCTGAATGTCAGATTATTTCCCCATCACTGGGAAGTTTTCTGCTACTACTTCTGCCCATATTCTCTTAATATTTTTTATACTAACTCCTTCTTTCTCATTGATATCTATTACTTTCTCATTGTTCATTTTTGCATTGTCTTGAAGATTTTGAATTGTTTTTCCTGCCTGCTAGTTGTTTTAAGAGATCTTTTCTTACCTTTTCTCTAGCTGCTATGATGTCTTCAAGGTGTGAAAGTCTATCTGCACTTTTATCCAAATGGCTTTGCCAGGTTACAATTGAGATTTCTAATTTCTTGTATATATCTTTGAATCTAATTCCTGCATTCTATTTCTTTCCTAAATTGCTCATTCTAGGATTCCATCATTTTTCTATTGTCCTCTATTTGCTTTTGATCAGTGTCTTCTTTAGAAGTACTTAGTAATTCTTTCATTAAAATTATCTTTTTTTTTTTTTCGCTTTGGAGATTATTTCTGCTCTGATTTCCTCTACCTTTCTAAAGTTGTTTCTTTTCTTTTTTTCTCTCTTTTTTTTTAGGTAAGGACTTTTTTTTGGCAGAACTAGGGATTGAACTCAGGTCTTGAGCTTGCCAGGGAAGCACTTCTTCCACTGAGTCATCTCCCTGGCTCCTATTTCTTTTCTTCAAACAGCAGTACTTCAGACATTTCAGGTGTGTGTTTCCAATTTCTTCTGTGCTAGTGCCCCTTGAATTTCTTTTGGGTGGGTTTGTGTCCTGAGAATTGATTTTTCTCCTTCTCTTAGAATTTTGTATTGCAAGTGACTTTTGGTGTGGATCTTGGTGCAGTTATTACTTTAGCATATACTGATATCATTCCCCAACTGAGATTATGTGGTTAAGGTACTTACAGTTTTTTTTTTTTTATTTATGGAAATATAGTTAGTGCCATCAATAATAATAAGGATTAACATTTGCCAAACTTTTTATCTGATGTATTTGAATTTTAGACATTAAGAGCAAATATTATGACTCTATAGCTAAGTAGATATTAGACTGGGAATTCAAAATTAAATTAGTTCCCCTAAGCTCTGTCTGATCACCTCCCTTTGATATGCCTGGTATCTTCCAGGTGGAATACTTCACCCCAGTTACCTTTGCCACTTCTCACTATCAAGAGAGAACGAGAGTGGATGTTCTCACAGATCTGGGTCTGGCAAAGTGTCTCAGCTTACTGGGCCTGGATCTAACAACTTCAAACTTGTCCAGGTGTTCTTGGCTTGGGTATGGTTATTGTGCTCTGCTTCTTCATGCTTCAGTCCTTGGAAGTTATCCCACTGTGCTCCATTGGCAAGATGTTCTTCTCCTCGGTTAGTTGGGTAGGTCTTGTCCTTTGCCATTCCAGAGGGAGTTCTGCTGAAGGCTTCCACACCAGGCCTGTCTGATGGCATAGAATCTGGCATGTGCGGATGGTCCCACACATATGCTGGTCCGGACATAAGAGAACATGTACTGTAACTCCCTGTAACTCAGTGGTGTCCCAAGTTTTCTGATCAAGGAGATTATGGGCCATTAAGCAGAAAACCTGCTTAATATTTTCATCACCTCACCTTGAAGGTTCCTAATTCCGTGTTCCCTGTTATATAGAAGGATTAACTATTATGTTCTCCCTTAGTCTCTCCCCTACATTAGCATTCTGGTGTTGGAGAAGGCCTGTTGGGAATGGCAGGGATTTGAACTTCTGTACTCTTATAATCCATACTTGATAGCCAAGCTTCTTTTGCTGATGCTTTTTCTGGTAAGCTCGTGAAACAATAAAATTGAGTTCTGTGGAAGATATGTGTTGCAATCCCCAAAGGCTGATCTTCACCAAAAATGGCTCAACATCATTTATGCAAAGATTGTGAAACAAAAGACTCAGTGTAGCACTTCTGTGATGCAAAGTCAAAGGTGGTTTCACATTCAGAACACTATGCCTAATATATACTAAGAAAATATGGTAAATGCTTAGTGATACATCTCCAGACCTGAGTTCTATGTGAATTTATACAGCATGCTCTGGCACAAGATTGAGGATCAACAACTCATTATTCTAAATTCTCAGGGAATGATTGGAGATATCCAGTACAATCTAAAATTAGAGTGGCTTGGGCTGGGGAGATGGCTCAGTGGAATAAGCACTTCCCTGGCAAGTGCAAGGGCCTGAGTTCAAACTCCAGTTCCGCCAAAAATTAAAACGGAAAAAAAAAAAAACCTAAATAAAATTAGAGTGGCTTGATTTTTCTTTCATCATAGAGTGTTAAACAAACCCAAAGAAAAATTTCTGAGTCTTCAAAATTAACAACTATGTCCACTCTACATGTCCATCACCCAGAAGCTCTCATCTAGGTTGAAGTAAGTCCCAATAACAGGAACTTCTGAACATGTGCAGTGATGCATAACTTGTAGGTTCATTTTTTATATGCTTTGTGGGCATCTCTCTAATTATGTAAGAGAAAGTTCATTGCGGTCTTTAAGCTCCCTGGGTTATTCATGAACATGACACCTGTCTTAACTCTCATTCCTCAGATAAACTAATTCCCTTTGGTGTGTTAGTAGTTACAAATTCTTAGTTCTTACTTCTTTTAATTATTCTCTAATTACTTTTCACTGAATTTTACACAGTGAAGTAAAGCTGAATCATTTGATTCTTCCTTTCTTGAAGGAAGAATTCCATTAATCTGGTACCTTCCTCAGTTTAAGAAAGCATAAAGTTTTACACATTTTAGTGACTCAATTCACTGCACATTACTGAAGTACCAACTGTATACTTGATACACTGGACAGAAATCTTAGAGTAACATGTTCAAATTACCCAACTAGTATATTCAGTTTTGTAATGCATTTATTCTATTTAATTTGTAAAACAAATTTTAAGTTGCAAAAGCAAAACCAAATTTTAAGTTGCATAACTATGACCACATTTATTAAAATACTAGTAATACTTGGCGTTACCCTTGTTTCTATTCTTAGCACATAGAATATTAAATTCAGTTTTATTACTGTTATTTCTACCACAGTGTAATGAAATTTTATGAATTGGACATAATAAAAAAGAATGATCCACTTAATATTTGTAGAAGTATTTATTGACTCACCATGGGCTAGGAATCCCATGTAACAGGAAGGAAGATAATGCAGTCCATGTTCTATTAAGCTCTGTGGATCCAAAATGGTAAATATGTTATTATAAGGTAATAAAGGCAATGACAAAGAGTAAGAATACTCTAACAATACATGGTATGGTTTTCCTACCAATCTATGGAAGGGTCAGAGATTGCTTCCTGCAGAAATGTAAATAGCAACAAACCAAAGCATGAGGGATGATTACAAAGTATTGGGAATAGGAGAAATATTCTAGGCAGAGAAACAGTAATATGTTGGAAGAATTTCATAAGTAGTTATTAAATGATTTGTAACTTGAAACAGGTCATACTGTAATAGTTATACTGTAGAAATCAGCAAAGGTTACGAGAGAGCATTTTGTTTGTGGAAAACTAGGAGAATATGCCTCAAAATATGAAATTATGCTGAATGCAATTTAGAAGACACAGATTTAGGAGAACTCTCTGATCTCCTTCTATTTGCATAAAATCAGGAATAAATGTACAAAGAGAAAATGTATTCTACTTTCCTGTCTTTTAGGGAGAACAAAGGTTAAACACTGAAGGGAACTAACTTTAGACATCTTAGACTGGAGATGAAATTTACATGTATTAACAACGTTTGTTAATAATGTTCATTTTTCTTTTATTCACTTTCCCTTAAACTATTTCCCATATAGTCTCAAAGCCTTTTGCTACTCTTGCCACTTCTGTAAAAATTTACAGTTGTCATTAAATATTCTACATAAGCCAGAATTTGCAGATACCCTTTTTGAACTACTCATTCCGAATATGTCCTGTGTACATATAAGACATGTTTGTTAATATAGTCCTATTGTTTTTTCTTATTAATTTGTTTTTTATGTTTGTCCCAACTATGAATAAATAAGAATTATTATTTTCCCTATGCCCTGTTGTGTCACCATTGCCAATTCTAGCTAATTTACCAGGACTCCACTAGCAGTGAGATCACAGTAAGTTGAAATAGTTTATGTTGAGTGGAGTGGTAAAAATCAGGCTGAAAATGTAAGTAGGAACCAGATATTGAAGCATCTTAAAAACTATGACAAAGAACATGGAATGTGTCAGGACAATGAAGGAAAATCCATAAAGATTTTTGAAACAAGCAAAGTCTTGTTCCGTACTACATATTTAAATGAAAATTGTAATACTATTATAGAAAACATTCTGTGTATCATTTGCACTTTCTCAGAGACAAGTTAAAGGACATCAAGTAAATTGGAAAATAGAGAAGAAGCATTCTAAATATGACAAGAGTACATTTGAGGCAGATTTGCTACTCCAGTATAATGTAATAATGTATGCTATAATATATGGGAAAGAAAAGTAGAAAGATTATAAAAAATGTTTCATTTGCTATCATCTGTAACACGATAACCATAAATGCAAGTCATGTGTTACATTGGCCACAATGTGAATTTAAACATCAAGAAATCCAGCCAAAAAAATCATTCATTCACTTACTGTGAATATAATCCATTAACTTCAACAAAAGTAATTGACATTTAATATTTAACTAGTAGAACCATCTATAAAGCTAATTTTTTATTATCTTTAAAGCACCTTTTAAAGATAATAAAATCTACTAAGGAAAACATTAGAAATGATACAGAATTTCACTAGACAAAATGATAGGAAATCAACTATGGTTGTTATATTACATATTATTATCCTCAAGTTAGTGTTCAGATTATGTGATATAACATGCAAAATTGGTCAAAAAATTCAAAAAACAAGATAATAATTTAAGCATTAACTGTTCCTTTCAATAGACCAGCATTAATCAGCAGTGCAATTATCCAAACTATCCTATATATCCCTTCTTATTTTCTTTCTCTTTTCCTTTCCCTCATCCTAATTGTTGCTTCTCTTTGAGCAGTTTGTCTTACTTTTATAATATCTATTGTACCTTTTGGATTTATTTACAGATTCAGGTTCTTAAACTAGGGAGACAATACTTATTGGTGATGTTTTTGTTTGTTTGCTCATTGTTTGTTTTTTCTATCTTAGGAAAGGGTCTACAGGGTGATCAGGACCTCATTACCATATTGGACTCATAGCAATCTGCCTATTTACAGCCTCCCAAGAGCTGGGATTACAGGCATGCAACAACAAAAAATAAACAAACAAACAAACAAAAAAAAAAACACCTCAATTGCTGTCTCAGCATGCCCCCTAGTAGGGGCCAGCACAGCAGGCCCAGGAATTGAACCTCCAGGCTCTGTGCCTGCTTGCAGGTGTTTTAATCTGCTGAGCTATTTGGCTGGCCCTTATTGGTGATATTTGACAACTAAGTTTGAAATAATGTTTATGTGACAAACATTGTGATTTTTTCCCTGTATTTATGGTGCAGTAGTTTTCTTTTATACTTAAGCTTGAATGTGTACAAGGTTAACTTCTCTATGGTCCATAGTCAGTTATTTTTCACTAATGCCCAGCTATGAAGCCATATTGAAGCCAACCATTAAGTGAGGAACCTAAACAATGTTCCTGCACTTACAATTCAATAATTTTTTATATTGGTCATGTTGATACAGACAAATTTAATGGGAGAGCTTGATAAATGGGAGACGATCATCTTCCTGAATAAGAATTTTCAATATTTTACTGATACTAGCGCTTTAAAAATGTTAGCATAGCTACCCTGGCCCTGCCCCAGGGGGGCTGAGATGGCAAAATGAGACTGGGCATGGTGGCATGCACCTGTAATCTCAGCTCTTGGAAGACTGTAAACAGGTTGATCGCTGAGTCCAGTCCCATGGTGAGACCTAGAACACCCTGTAGACCCTTCTCTAAAATACAAAAAACAATCATAAATTACAATAATCCAATTAAAATTAAAAGAGCTTTGAAATTCATTGTGATGACTCAAAATAGCAGATGGAGAAATAAAACTTGTAAGAGCTTGCAAAATAGTAGAAATGGAGATAAATGAAAAGAAACTAGAACCACAAGACACTATTGTACCATATAGCTCTGGTAATTAAACAAAGACAAATTCATACATGGATCAAGAAATAATAGAACAGAATAAAGAAAATACAAATATGAAAAGTTACAAAAAGAACCTTAGTACAAAATGAAGGTGACCTTGCAAATTAATAGATTTTTAAAACTTTAAATGTCAAAATGAAGCCTTAAGATTATTGGAAGAAAGTATGGCATAGTAGTTAAAATAATATGCAGAAGACTTTTGAAATTACAACACAAAATACAAAAAAGCCATAGAAAATAAAATCCCCAATTGAATTGATACAGTGCAATAATTATGCATGACAAAACAGCATAAACAACTTTAAAAAAGCAAATAATGTTCTGGCATTAAAATACTTGGACACATAGGGGTAACTTT
Organism: Ctenomys sociabilis; assembly: GCA_004027165.1. Lineage (NCBI taxonomy): Eukaryota > Metazoa > Chordata > Mammalia > Rodentia > Ctenomyidae > Ctenomys > Ctenomys sociabilis. The sequence continues at coordinate 59,759 of PVKA01006345.1, forward strand.
TTTAACTAAAAATAAAACATAAATGAATATAAAAGAACAAAAAGTTAGGCAAACTTCACAGAAAAATAGATATCTTGTATAAATATATGAAAATATGCTGAATCTCACTTATTAGAAATAAATAGAAAATCAAGTTTTAAAGATATGAAAATTTCATCTTCAGACTACCGTAATAACAATCTGTGACATTCATATTGAAGAAGGAGGTGAATTGCCATGATTATTTTCAAAAGCAATTTGATAATTTCTATCCAAATTTCAAATTCAGCCATCCTTAGCAGCAACAATTTTACTCTGAATAATTTATTCCTTATGTATACACTAAGATATTCATGTTGTCATTATTTGTAATAACAACAAATTTGAAACAAATTAAGCATTCATTAGCAGAAATTTGTTTCAGCTTTGTAAGGAATATAACAAAATCTTTGATAAAAAATATAGCATATGAATTACAACTGAATGGAAGAACACCTAAGATGATGCAATGTTAAAGGATGAAAGGGCACAGAACAGTATTATGAATAACATATTTACTACCATGGGAAAGGCAATGACATGTATTCACAGAAATGTACACACACACACACACACACACACACACACACGTATGTATGGAATTTAAAAGGAAAATAGAAAGGAGTGAGAAAGAGAACAGTTAAAGAAATGATAGATTTTTGTTTTCTTCTAATTTTTTCTATCAAGTTCAAAGTAGCTTTAATCAAGATAGAAAGATTAAGAAAAAGACTGCAGGGAGAGCTCCATCATATGTAAAATTTATTCATTGAAGGAAAGCTACAACTTAAATGAAAGGTAAAATATGGATTTTATGTAGCACATTTCATCATCTTCATTCATGAAATATTAACAATATGGTAGATATTATTGTACTCATAGCTATCACCATACTTGAGTACTAAGAGGTTTGGGATTGTGTCTTGTCTTAACTTCTTCATATTGAATTCATTAGGATCAGCATAGTCTCTAATTCAAAGAAAATCGCAGCTGGACAGTAATTGAAGGGACAAATAGATTTTACTGGAGAATTTTCACATTACAGCTAATGAAATCTCACTATTGAATAGGGTTGGATTCTGAATACAATAAGCAAAAGAGGGAATTCACATCCAAAGTGTAGTACTGTATGTCAATGGATGGAAATTCCCAGTAGGTAAGCTAATTATTGCTAAAATTTCATTAACGTAGTATTCTGAAAATTATTCTTACCAAAGACAGACAAATGTTGTTAGACATCATTGAGGGAATGATATAAAATGAGGAATTTCATCAGATAGTGAGGTGATCAGTTATGTAGGGAGAGGATTCTGGCTAAACCACTTTAATTTTAATTTTTGGGTGGTACTAGGGATCAAACGCTGGGACTTGTTTCCCAGGCAAGGACTTATTCCACTGAGCTATCTTCCCACTTTGATATGACTATTGGTAAACTAGAATGATGCACAACAAACACAGAAGCCCAAAGATGAATTTCTAGATGTTAAGAGGCTTCAGAAGAGGCTAATCAAAATACAGTTAAGCTCACAAAGCTCAGTTGGGACCCCCCAGATCCAGCCCAATCCCGTGCCCTGCTAGTGTGTAGGACAGCTTACAGCTCTAATGGGCCCACCTGCAGGAACTCTCCAGACAAAAACCAAGGAACATCTTGTGAGGGAGACACACTGCCCCACCCTTGGGAGCCCTCCAGTCCTCCAGAGCCCGTCTGCCTAGCTCATCAAAGGGGCACAACAGGTTCACTACCAAGGGCTGCAAAAGGAAGGAGCTGAGTACAACAGCTAGACACAGCCAGTCACAACTGGATCAATTCAAAAGAATAGATCAGCACCAGAATTTCAGTAAGTGTTAATATTATAACCACACCAAAGCTGTACAACAAATGTCAGAGGTCAGTACTATACGAAATGACAAAGAGAAGGAGGGAAATGCAATCTCAGGCCTCAAGCCCATCCAGAACAAGTGCAGAGGACACTAGCTCAGCTGAAATGTACAAATTCATTGTGTATAAAGTAAATAAACAACAGCAGAAAGGTACAGAAGAATTCAGAGCAGGATTGATCTCTGAAATAAAAAAGAAATCTCTGAATAAATAGGATCTGAAGTAAACAATCAAATGTAGAATCAGATGGAGGAAAACCGATCTGAAAAAAAAAAAAAATCTCTGTAAGAAAAGACTTAATAACTTCTTGTAAAGAAAACACTGATAAAAAATAAAGATTTACAAAATGACAGATTCCTTGAATAAGCAATACAGTCAACAAATACATCGTATGAAGCAGAGTCAAAGTGATATAGAGGAGCATAAAATCTCAATCACAAGCTTGCAAAACAATTTCAGTAAAAATGTAGACAGAGTTTCAGATCATGAAGAAGGAGATGAATATAGTGAAAAGGTAAGAAAGGATCTCTTAAAAACAACTAGGGTGCAGGAAAACATAATTCATCATCTACAAAACGAAGCAAAGATGAACAATGTGAGAATACTAGGTATCAATGAGAAAGGAGTCAATACAAATAATATAAAAACAATATGGGCAGAAGTAATAGCAGAAAATGTCCCAAATATGAGGAATCCATCTGAAATTCACGTAATTGAAGCATACAGAATGCCAAATAAGTTCAACCCAATTAAAAATATACCAAAACATATAATAGTCAAGATCCCAGAAATACAGTCCAAGAATAATATACTTAAAGATGGTAGAGGAAAGAAACAGATCACATTCAAAGAAAAACCCATCAGGATAATGTCAGACTTATCTTAACCAACCTAGAAGGCAAGAAGTGCATGGAGAAGATACTTCAAGTTTTCTACAAAAACAAACTTCACCTTATACTACTATATCCTGCAAAACTCTCTTTCAAGTTTGTGGGAGAAGTGAAATTCCTCCACGACAAAGAACAACTAAAGAATTTTATGATGACAAAGCCAACCTTACACAGACTACTACAAGGTATTCTAGAGAGAAACAAAAATGATCAGAATTCTACAAATGAGAACAGAAAGAACCCACTAAATAGGAAAAAAAATAAAAACAGGAGAAAAAGGAGGAACAACAGCAGGTAAATAACATGTCAATCATAAATCAATACATCTCAAAACCATCAATGTAAACAGACTGAATTCACCAATTAAAAGAAATAGACTGGCACAGTGGATTAGGAAACAAAATTCAAAATCATGCTGAATACAAGAAACACACTTAACTCAAAATGAAATTTGTAGGCTAAAATTCAAAGGATGGAAAACAATACTACATGCCCCCGCACCTGAGAACAAAGCAAGGGTAGCAATCCTATTCTCAGACAGTCTCAACTTCAAACCAAGAATGATAAAATGAAATAAAGAAGGCCACTATATACTGGTAAGGGGAAAGTTCAAGAGCAAGAAGTAATGATCATAAATATATACAGAACAAACGCGAGAGCACACAACTGTATAAGACAAATCTTAATGGACATGAAAAATCAAATGTGCAATATCACAATCTTAACAGGAGACTTATCATCCTCTTATCCCAAAAAAGAAAGGGTAAACAGACAAAGAATTGGCAAACAATTAGCAGAACTGCAGCAGACATTGGGACAAACTAACGTAGTTGACATATACAGAGTTTTCCACCCAATGACAGCTGAATATACATTTTTTTTCAGCTGCGCACATCAGTCCTTTTCTAAAATAGACCACATACTGTTCCATAGGTCATGCTTAAATATAATGCAAGAAAATAGAAATTTGACCACAGCACAGTGAAACTGGAAGTAAACAAGAAAACAAAACAACAACAACAACAACAAAAAACGGAGAAATCCCTTAAATTCATGGAAATTAGAGAACAGCCTACTCAGCAACCAATGGGTCACAGATGAAATTAAACAAGGAGTTTAACAACATCTACAATTCAAGCATAACTTATCTGAACTTATAGGATGCGATGAAAGCAGTTCTAAGAAGGAAATTTATATCTGTAAACTCACACATTAGGAAAATAAAACAGGAGCAAATAAACACCCTAATGATGTACCTCCAACATCTAGAAAAGTAAGAACAACCAAACCCAGAGCCCAAAGAGAGGAAGAAATCTTAAAGATTACAGCAGAAAATAATTCAATTGAGATGAAGAAAACAGATCAAAAAATTAACGAGTCAAAAAGCTGGTTCTTTGAAAGATTAAACAAAATTGATAAGCCCCTAGCTAACATCATCAAAAACAGGAAAGAAAAAGTTCAAATACAAGCAATAATGCATGAAAGGGGAGTAACTACCACAGACCCAGTAGAAATTCAGAAGATTGTCAATAACTACTTTGAAAGCCTTTACACTCACAGAGTAGAAGGCACTGATGAAATGGACAGATTCCTAGAAAGGTACAAATTACCAAAACTGAATCAAGAAGATATAACAATATCAATAACCCAATAACAGCCAATAGAAACAAAATGAAGTAAAAAGCCCCGTGACAAAGAAAATTCCAGGCCATGATGCATTCACAGCCCAATTCTACAAGAAATGTACAGAAGACATAATCCCAATATTACTCAAACACTTCAATGAAATTGAAAAGGAAGCAGTCCTCCCAAAATCATTCCTGGAGGCAAGTATTACACTGATAACAAAACATGGAAAAGATTCCACTAAAAAAAAGAACTATAGGCCAATATCCCTCATGAATGCAGGTACAAAAATTCTCAATAAAATCCTAGCAAATAGAATGCAGCAAATAATCAAGAAGATGTTTTACCATGACCAGGTAGGATTCATTCCAGTGATGCAAAGATAGTTCAATATACACAAATTTATAAATGTAGTACACTATATCAATATAGCACAATCTCAAACCCATGTGATCATCTCAATTGATGCAGAAAAGACTTTTGACAAAGTTCAACACTCAGTCATGTTCCAAGTCCTACAGAAAATTGGAATAGAAGGCCTCTGAATTAATCTGATAAAAGCTATCTATAACAACTCAATGGCTAACATAATTCTGAATGGGGAAAACCTGAAATATTTTACTCTTAGATCTGGTAAAAGACAAGGACATCCTTTATCACCTATCCTGTCCAATATAGTTCTGGAATCATTTATTTCTCTTTCATAGGTAGGAAAGATAAGTAAAAGCATTAAGAATAGGTAAATAGGAAGTTAAATTATCATTGATTGCAGATGACATGATACTTTAATTAGAAGACCCAAACAACTCGATCAAGAAGCTCCTAGTATTGATACACAAATTGAGTAGCATACCAGGATACAATGTCAGTACCCAAAAATAATTACCATTCCTATACACAGATAACTAACACAATGAAAGGAAAATTAGAGAAGCAATGCCTTTTACAATGGCACTGTAGAAAAAGAAATACCATGGAATTCATCTAACTAAAAAAGTCATAGAACTTTTCAAGAAAAATTACAGTACTCTGAAGAAAGAGATCACAGAGGATTTCAGAAAATGAAAAAAATATTCCCTTGTCCAGGGTAGAAAGAACCAAAAATGTGAAGATGGCCATCATTTCAGAATTGCTGTACAGATTTAATGCAATCCCTATGAAACTACCACTAACATACTTCCCAGACCCAGAGAAATTGTCTCGAAAACTTATTTGGAACCAGATTAATGGACTAGATTAGAAGGTCCCTACAAACACACTAAGTCACCTGATTTCAACAAAGAGGCCTAACAAGCTTGCTACAAGAAAGATAGCCTCCTTAACAAATAGTGTTGGAAAAACTGGCTCTCTACATGGTGAAAACTAAAATGTGACCCAGGTCTACCACTATGCACTAAGCTAAAGTCAAAGAGGATTAAATTACTAAGCATTAGAATAGAAACAATACATCACTTGGAAGGGACAGTAGGAGGAACTCTTAAAGACATAGGGATAGGTAAAGAGTTTATAAACAAAAATCAAACTGCCATCATTACAGAATTGCTGTACAGATTTAAAGCAATCCCTATGAATCTACCATCCACATATCTCACAGACCTAGAGAAATAGTTTCTAAAACTTATTTCAAACCAGAAAAGACATAAGGATAGGTAAAGAGCTAACAACTGGGACCTCCTATTATTGAGCAATTATTGCACGCCGGAAGAAATTATCAACAAAGTGAAAAGCAATCCACAATTTTCAAAAATATCTTAACTAATAGGCACTCAGTGAATGGTCTGTTCTCTAAAATTTATAAAGTAATAAAAACCATTAGGGCCATAACATTTAAAGACCAAATCCAAAAATGGGCATCCAAGATGAACACACAATTCTCACAGGATGAAATGAAGGAAGTGAATAAATGAAAAGTGCTTCACACCATTAGCTATCCGTGGAATGCCAATTAAAACAACACTGAGATACTATCTCACCCCACAAAGAATGGGTATCCTAAAGAAATCAACCAAAAATAAAGGTTGGAGAGGCTGTGGGGAAAAAGGAATCCTCCTCCACTGCTCGTGGGAATGTGGACTGGTGTAACCATTATGGAAATCAGTGTGGAGAATCTTTAAAGAACTAGGGCTGGAAATCACTTTCAAACCCACTATTCCCCTACTGGGAATTTTCACAGAGGATCTGAAAACGTCATATCATTGTGATATTTATGTTCCTATATTTGTGATAGCCAAATCTGGGAAACAACCAAATTGTCCGTCACCTGAGGAATGGATGAATAAGATATGGTAGTTTTGTACAATGGAGTATTACTCACCTAAAATAATGATGAACTTGAAGGCTTCATATTTTTGTGGATGCCACTTGAAGATATACTCATAAGTGAAATAAACCAGACCCACATGTGTAAATAGAGTATAGCCTCCTTATACTACTTTTTTCCTCTCTCTTGTTTTCAATTATTGCCTTTCTTTAAAACAAACGTTTACTTGGGAGACAGTATGGCAGTAATTGGTATGTCATGGCAAGCAGTATATATTTAGAAGACTACAATGGCAGGCAAAAAATTGTGGTAGTTTTATATAAGGGAGTATTACTCAGCTATAAAGAATGACAAACTCGAAGCTTTCATATTTAATTGAATGCCACTTGAAGATATACTCATATGTGAAATAAGCCAGATCCACGTGTGTAAATATTGTAAAGTGTCCCTATACTTTTTTCTCAAAAAAATAAAATATAAATAGAAAGGTATAACACAATTAAAAGGAATGTGAGAAATTTAATGTTGGGCAATGAGAAGCAGGCAAGGAGAAAAGATGGGAAATATGACAGGGGCAAAGCCATACATTCATGCACACAAAATGGGTAAGCAAGGATCCTGAGAATCTGCACCATGTTTTTGAAACTAGCAGTTAATTCGTTGGATCCTCACCCTGACTAACTATATATGCTGATAACTGTGAACTAAGCAACTTCATTGAAAAGAGCAATGTGTAATGGTAGGGTCATGCTTGGAATGCCTGTCATTCTGTTCTTCTAAATACATACTTCTTGCCATAACCAATGACTGCCATACTGTCTCCGAAGTAAATGCTTGTTTAAAAATAAGGGAATAAATGAAAAGAAGAGACAGGATAAAAAAGGTCATGGGACAGTCCTGCTACAATGCTGTATAATGGTTAGATTTCTTAATTTCTGTGTAAAACTATGTAATTGTTTATTCATATTTTTTCAAATATTTTTAATTGTTGTCTTCATATTCTGCATGGACTTACAGTTTAACATATCTATACCTGGTGGAAAATACCTGTTCAATGTTATGCCCAAGATGTGTAATATTCAGACAGATAGGTTAAACCCAACTGTTCTAGGGTAATAATAAGCTTCTCTTTGTGATGGTTAACATCCTAAGTTTGCAGACCAAAAATCAGAGAAAAAGAAGGGCTGCAAGGGCAGCCAACATTTTGGTTCTAACCTTTCAAGGTCAGTGATGTCTCAGGACATAGGAGAACCTATACTGTAACATCATGTAACTTGGTTGTGTCCCAAATTTTCTGATCATGGAGATTAAGGGGCCACAGAGGAATGTGATCAACAATGTAAGGTGTACATAAGGAGAGTCACATGGAGAGAAAACATTGTCTCAGGCTTTCAAAGAGAGCAAATTCGTCAAGCAATGAGCATGACTCATCCACATGGCTGACGCTCACAAAGGATCTACAAACTGTGGTATACAGTTTCAGGTTAAATTCTTAGGGAATTTGACTGACCCTATCAGATAGGAAAGTTACATGTCTTGTTATATAGGTATTACTTTATCTTGGTCTTAACCTTTCAGCAGAAAAATATGAAAACAATGTATAAAAAGTAAAGCCACATTAATATTCTGAGCTATAAAAAGCTCAAGTCAACAATTTTGGACATTGCCAGTTTCACAGAAAACCCACTACTAATATGAACTACTGGACTACATTATGAGATTCTGCTGAATTCAAATACCTACAATATTTAAATGAAAATAGAGTTGCCATCTTTGATTAAAGTAACCAAAAAAGTGGAATAGAAATGATCGACTGTTTTGTATCTGTATACTCAAAAAAGTTAGGATAGATATACAGCCCCATTCTCTTAACTCAGTGAATAGAGATGTTTGTTATAGTAGTGTTTGAGACAGGATATCATGTCTGAATCTTGTACAATGCGTAACCACTATGTCAACAACATGCAATGTATTATTAATTCTTGAAAATGTGCCAGTAATCTGTTGTGAAACTATCTCAGTGATATTTTTTCTCAATAAAATTATTTTTAAAAAGGTCACAGTAAATAATCACTGATGTGAGGACTGGATAACTATTAAGTTAATACTTTTATTCCTGTGTTGATCAGCTTTTTGTGACAGTACAAATATTTGAGTTGATCAATTTATGAAGAATACAGCCATATTTTCTCTCACACTTTTAGGGTTTATTGGATTTGGGATTCTTTTAGGAGGGCTAGCACATCACGAACTGGAGTATGTAGAAGAGCAAATTAGCTCACCTCAAGGCTGGGGAACGATGGGAAAAGTTGGGAAGGAGTACTAGGGTCCAACATCATTTCTAGGGTATTCCTCCAATGATGTGAAACCTTCCACTGGACCTAACATCTTAAAGATTCTACCACCTGTTAATAATACCAAATTATTGGCAAAGTTTTTAGCACATAGGAGTTTTAATCCAAAAATGGGCATCTCAGATATATTTACACTTGTCAGAAGAAGAGATAGTAAATATATGAAAAAATGTTCAACATCATTAGTCATTCAAGAAATGTAAATGAAAAAAACACTAAGATTCCACCTCAGCCCAGAAACAATGGCTAACATCAAGAAGTCAGTCAATAACAAATGCTGGATAGGATGTGAGGGAATGAAACTCTTCTGCACTATTTGTGAGAGTGCAAACTGGTGTGGACATGGCTTTGAAATATAAGATTGGAGGTCCCATTCAAGCCAGCTATTCTCCTCTCAGCTATTTTTCCAGAAGAACTGAAAACCTTTTACCATAGCGATATTTTGTATGCCCATGTTTGTAGCAGTGCAATTTTTAATAGCTAAATCTTGGAAACAACTCAAATGACATCAGCTAAAGAATGGATAAGGAAGATGTGGTACTTTTACACAATGGAGTATTATTCAGATATAAAACTGTATACATTTGAGTCTTTTTTCAGTAAATGGATGCAATGAGAAAACATACTCTTAAGTAAAATAAATCACACCCACATGTGCAAACATTGTATTGTTTCCATAGTATGAGAATTTGAAAAAGAAATTGGAATCTGAAGGATTCAATAGATAGCTGGAAATGGAAATGAATGTGCTCAAAAGGAAAGAGTTACTGATTTGAGGAAGAGGCACAGAAAGGGAGTGTGGAAAGGAGATATATCTATGTATGTAAGCAGGATGGTTTGGACAACTGTACTGTGCATTTCTGCTGGCCTATGGAAAGGACAAGATAATACTTAATTTGTTTTGTCTCCTTTTTACAATTATTTATACTTCCTGTCTTGTTAATTTCTTATACATTTCTTTTTTTTTGTTTCTTCTTACAGTTTTACACACATATATGTTATAATATGAATATATGTTTGGAAGGCAACACTATGTATTACAACAAACACTGTGAAATTCATTTTACTTTGTTAAATGAAATTCTGTGTTACTGTAATTTTTTTCTGTTTTAATTCTAATTTATGCTCTTTTTTATAAATAAAAATAAATAAATAACATATAAGGGTTTTAGAGCAGTCCTGACCAGAGCTTGAGAGAAGCTAATGAGCTCTCTGTGTTGTTGAGGAAGGATCAGGAGTGAGACTTTGTTCTCTTAATACCCGGTAACCTTTACAACTATACTTAATAGTATGGAAGTCTGTGGCACTCCTACTTTCACTTGAGCAGTATAAAGTGCAGCTGGAGCCAGAAGGATCCCTGTAGGTACTCCCTTGACTCTGCTTTAGAAAAGTACCCCCTAACCCCTGTAAACATGACCAAACTTGTATCATTTACATTCCTCAGGACAACATGAATGTTGAAAACCTATAGCTTGAATTTAGGTAATCCAAGAGCTATATACTTTTTTCTCTTTCTCCAGTGAGTAGCTACCTAGTACCTTACCAAGCTTCAGGCTACTGTCTCCTATTTACTGCTCACATTGCTGAGCACTGAAAAGTGGCTTGGAATGTCTGGACCACATCCACCTATGGAAGGCTCATTCTGTAGGAATCTCTGGTTTTTCAGATGACTCTTTTCTGGCATAGTGAGGCTTGAATAGCTAGCTAGGACATTTCCAAGCAAGGATGGAGTGTTGGGTAGTATAAACAGCATCAACTTCACATCCTAGTCTACAATGCCAAGAATCAGAGAACTCTGGATTTTATGGGGCTGTACCACAGCACAGGACTTTGCTCTGGGATCACATATGTACCTGAAATATGAGCTCGATGTCCACCTCAATGCCCACCTACAAGTTTTCCAGGTCTGTGTTTCTATGCTGGTGCTTCAGTGAGCTGTACTTCTCCAAGGTGTTTTTGAATGGGGTAGGTTGTAGAGGCTGTTGTCCATGGAATAAGTACTTGCGATATGGGGTTTAAACAGTATGCTTACAACCTGGCCATCCACAGACTTAGCAGTCTGGTGGCAGTGCTTCTGGGTCAGGGATTTGTTATCGCTGTGCAGGGGCATGATAAATATCATGTTCTGGCTGCACATGAATAGATTTAAGCAATGAATTCTTCAGATATATATGTCTTTTACTATTCAGAAGTTCATAAATATGAAGGGCTGTGAGAATCAGGTCTTTTCAGGTGTGAATTTGAGGGTGAGGATGTTTTCAGATTCTAGAAAGCAGGCCCTGGCACTCTTCTCAATAATGGAGGACTTTGCATTAAAGACAACATGAGGATGCCTGAATTCCTAGCCTTGGTGACAGGGGTGGTGCTTGGCTTAAATGTTGCAACTCAGATCAAGGAGAGTGTTGCCATCTGAGGCTCCAGAGTGCTGAGAAGGGGAAGTAGTGCATCTGTTGATAACTGGTGCTACCCTAGGCTGCTCTCATTGATAGTATTTTCCACAGATGCTCATCCAAGACAGTAGAACAGTGGAATTTACTCAGGTCCAATAAACATCTGGATATCATTCACTCAGATCTAGGGCTTTGAAAGGCTAGACCACATGGGAAGTATGAGATTTACCATATCAATCACACACTTATAGTGTAAGCTTCTTTTGGGCAGGGAGCCCTTTCTCCATTATTGTTCACTTGTGAATTTTTCATGGTCTCTAGTGCACATGTTCTATCCAGAAGTGGTAGCTGTTGAGGACTCTTCCACTGTGTCCTCTTCCTTCACAACATACTGGTTTGGGAGACTAGAAGACATCCCTGCCCATCCACAGACTTAGTAGTCTGGTGGCCATCATGTGCTTGACCTCAAGCAGTAAAAACATGTGGGCTTCCCAGTGATTATATTCTCTTAAAAGCCTCCTGTGTGCACTATTCTTTTGATAGCAGAATACTAGTGACTTTTTTCTTTCTTGTCTTTTTTTTTCTATTTTTGAGACAAGGCATCACTGTGTACTACAGGCTGTCCTTGAACTCACTAGGTAACCCAGGGTGCCCTGAACTCACAGTGATCCTCCTGCATCAGTCCACACTGTCTGTCCTCCTGTACAAAGTCTTGGAAATCTCTGCCCAGTGGTTATCCAGCTCGCTGTCGGTCCCACAGGATGCTGCCCTCCTCTTCTGTTCAGAAGAACTTCTCTCTCTCAGGTGTAAGGTGATTGTGCTAGAGTTCAAAACACTACATTTGTGACTGGCTTGACAGTATGTATCCATTTACTTAGTGGGTAAATTTATTTAGTTGAAAAACTATAGATTCAAAACTCTCAGCTACTGATATTGGCATTTGTGATCCATGAGGTTAACAAAGTAGCTGGCCAGGAAATTCCAGTCTTATGTATGCATTGTCTCACCAAGGCCCTCAGCTTCTCATTATCATGTATTCTATTTGACCTTACACTTGCTGATCTTCTGCCTAGTATTTCTTAATGTGTCTCCTAGTAGTTGTGAAGTTCTTTTAGCATACATCTAATGAGACATCTTGCCCTGGTCTTATTGTGCTGGTCTGCATGATGGTCCAGCTCAGCGACAAAAGTCAGGATACCAAAGCCTGGCTTAGGTCAGGTCAGTTAGTGTACTGTTCCTTCCACTGCAAACTCCAAAGAATGAGTAAGAGAAATTTTATCAATGACTTGACTTTTATAAATTGATACACATACATATGATCAATTTATTTTTCAAGTACTCTGTTCTGTAGCTAATAAAATGTTATAATATTGCAGCCAGGGAAATGGCTCAGTAGAATAAATACTTCTCTGGCAAGTGCAAGGGCCTGAGTTTAATCCCTGGATCTGCAAATAAATAAATAAAAACATAAAATACTATAACATTCAGAAATCTGGGTATTTTTACTTATGTTAGTTCCTCTTTTACCATCATTGACTGCATTAGAATGCTAACAGAATACATTACCAAGATAACCTGAGATGCTTGCATAAAATTCACATATCTAGGCTCTATTCTCATATATTATGGTTTAATGTGTATGGATTGGTGTTTAGAAATATTCAACAATATTCTCAGTGTAAGGGTTATGGGGTTTTAATTTTCTTTTCCTTAAGTACCTGAAAAGAGTTATGGTAAAGCAAAACCTTTAGTGTATTCTCTTAGGAAAAATAATTGAATAAGCATTTGTAATTGATTAGTTTATACTTCTGTTTAAATTACTTCATAAACTCATTTGATTTCCATGAAAGCCATTTGTGATAGGCACTATTTATCTATTTTAAAGATGAGAAAAAAATATAGAAATATTTATTGAAAGGAAAAAATCAAGCATAAAATATATAGACATAGAGAATAAACTAAAGGTTTCCAGGTATGGTGAGGGATGTGAGGGTCAAAAGGTGTAAAGTAATAAATATGTAGACTCAAAAAATATAGAAGCATAATATTTAACATGGAGACTGTATAGTTAAAGTTTAATTGCATTAGAGATTTTGATTAAATGAGTAGATTTTATTCTTTTCACATAAAAGTGAGTATGGGACAGGATGGATATATTAATTAGCATCACTATAGTACCCACAGTAATATGTATAAGCATATCATAATGTCATGCAATGTATGTTAAGTATACACAATGCTATTTATTAAAGGGCATAAAAGGAAAAACTTGCCATAGGTCATAGCTAGTACACAAACTTTAGACAGCCCCTAGATCTATACTTACTCCTTTCTTTCTTTAAATATTTTAGAGCATCTAAGTTGCTTCAGCATTATTCACCTCTGTTGAATATAATATAACTTTAGCAATACTAGAATGCATGGAAAATAAAAAATAAAAATTTTAGCATCATACTGAAATAATAATAGAAATTATGCATTGTAAAATAATCAGAAACATATTTGATTTAGTTATACAATTGCTGGGTTTTTGAAAATAGCACCTTTCTTAATTTAGCATCACTAATTTTGTTCAGATATAATGACAGTGGAGATTTGAACTAGAAAAGCTGATTATACATATAAAAATCAAAGGAAAAACTCCTCTGTTTATCTCAGGACAGTGGAAATAGATTCTAGATAAATTATTATGGCCAAGTTTGGAAGTCAGGAATTGTGGTTTGAAGTACCTTTCAAACTTTAATGATAATCCCTACCTTACTGTTTAGCTGTGTTGCAGTGGCCAAACAAGTGATTTCCAGAGTGGTAAATGCTGTTGTGATCCTGCTGTCATACCTGATGATACAGCAATTGATCATCTAACACAAAGCATAAGAGGATCTGGCTTCTGTAGAGATTAAAGCAACTACTCCCCAAAGTAAGTTTTGTGAACATGACTCATCAAATAGTGCTAAAAATCTGGATTGATCAAGTTCCTAGAAGATAATGAGCTATCTTTCAGCTTAGGTTGAAGAATGACCAAAACAAGAGACTATTAAAATAAAAAGTAGTCTTGTTAGCATCTTGCCTGTGAGGGGAAGCTGAAAAATGAAAGAGAAATTATACTTGAAAAACTGTACTATGACTCCAAAACAAACTACCAAGCCAAATCATAATCACAAACTAAGTCTCACAAGCTACAGAATTTTACAATCTTGAATGTCAGCTCCTTCAGATCCAAATTTCCTACAAAATAATACAAACTGACCTAATTGCCCACAATAGCTATGCAGAGATGCATGCATTCTAATGAAAAGTTCATTGATTATTGCAATTACTATTTAGTTTATAGATTTTTGTCTATTTCCTGGCAACACCACTGTATTACTAAAATTAGACTTCAAATATTCAAAGTTCCATTTCTCTGGAGACACCCTATGTTCCCCCATGTACATTCTTCCTTGCAAAAGCAAGTTAACAAATCGAATGTTCAGGACAGTTTTTCCATTCTCTGACTACATGTCTTTAATGTCCTTATTAACACAAAGTGAAATTCCCAGTAAACAGAAAGGTTTCTCTGAGGCAATCATTCTTTCATATATATATATATATGTATATATATGTATATATATATATATATATATATATATATACATATATATATATATATATGTAGATTAAGTTGACTGTGTCTTCTTAGTTTGGCTGGCAGTCATACACTTCAATGTTGTTTATTTTCTTACTGCTTAATTGATGGCTATATGTTTGTGTTCCTGCTCCAGATTAGCATGGTTAGTACATTTATATGGAATTTGAATTTGAGCACATTCCATAATACTATTAGGATATTAATATTGAGTCAGACTCTCTGCTCAACAATGATTTAAGATATCATTTTTCAAAAGTTATTTGACTATTAATGATCTATAACTGTGCAGTGCTTTGCATGACAAATATAATTCTGTGTCTTACTCACTAAACAGTTACTGATATAAAAGTTCTGTGTTTAGAGTTGTCACTTTGGTATCTTCCTACAAAGCTAAATTTACTTTCAACATCAAAGATGCAAAAATAATTCCTCAACGATTATGTACAACAATTCAGACCTCAAAATTTCAATATGTTCCTATTTATATATGGAAACACTATTTCTACACACACACACACACACACACACACAATCACACAACGCACTTCTTTCCATTAGAAATGCAACCTGTGTTAATATATTACTTTTAACTTCATACACTAGTAAGAAGTTGCTTTTGAAGTTTTTGCCTGATAACAGTTGTATTGTGTTTGCTCTTACATGATTGATAGGAATAAAAGTGGTATTAGTGGTTGTATTAGTTAAAGTTCTCCAGAGAAAGTGAAGGGCATAACCTTACCAACTTTAGTCTCTGAATTTCCCTAAGACCCTCGTTCTTCACCTGGAAGCCTTACTCTTATGGCCCACTCCTTCCTCTCCCTCTTCCATCACTTTCCCATTCTCCCTCTGTATCTCTTGTTCTATCACAAGGGGTTGGAAAAACTTTTTATTTTATGTAATTTTAAAAATGAAATATGCTGACTTGATCATGAATACTAAGACATACACAATCTGTGGAACATTCTGCAGTCTACAAATTGTCAGGAAATGATACTGTAGTGGTGGGAAGAAATTGTTTATTCTTTAGGAGACTTTAATACTTACATTTTGTTCTTAAAATTCTCAGTTGTTTTAATTAGGCTCACCCATGTTTTTAAGTCATCTATTTTCCTTGAAGTCAACTGATTTTAGATATTAACCAAACCTATAAAATTCTTTTACAGCAACACTTAATCTTTGATTAAATATGTAGGTATTATACTGTAGAGAAGCTAGTACATGAAACTACCACAAGAAGTATCTAAATAAAGTCAACTAAGTTTATATTTTGACAGTCACCAGGGCAATTTATTTATGGTATATTAGAATTGCTATGTAAATCTACCCATAACAGGATGAGAGTTCTTATAAACAATAAATCTCAAAAACCTTGATTTGGACCACATTATTTGTGGAAGCACAATGAATTCATAAGTACTTGTTATACATTTTATCCTTGTAATTACCACACAAAGATTGTCCTAAGGGTGTGAAAACCACCTCATTGAAGGCTGTGCTACAAGTGATAACCAAATATAATTACATGATATACAAAGAAATATGACTGATGCATTTGTTAAATTTCAGAAACAAAAGTAAAGTATTTGTAACACTCAGAAATATCACACAACAATTTAATAAATTGAGTCAGTAATGGCCACTAAATTACTTCTTATTTTATTTTCAACTTGAAATTTTACTTTGATAAACATGTATATTAGCCTATAAAGTAAATTTTGTTTAACTCACATTTATTTCATAAAACAGGCAATATTAAGATGTGTCATAAGAATTTACTCTTTTTTCAGGAATGGGTGAAATAGATTAGCTGACTTAAATATCTACTTAGGCAATCTTAGGCAAGTGCAAGGACCTCTATTCAATCCCTGACACAACATGCCCTGCCAATCCTGCCTCTCAGGCCGGGCTCAGCCTGCCACAGATTCCAGGCATGGTGGTGCATGCCTGATTCCCAGTGCTGGGGAGGCGGTAAACAGGAGGATCACTGAGTTTGAGCTGCATAGTGAGACCATGTTACAAGCAAATACATTTAAAAAAGAATTTGCAATTTTTAAACTAACAATGTTTAATAATTTGCAGTGAACTCGTGTAGATTAGTTTTTAAAAAAATGCTATCAAATTCAATGGGATACATTTTTATGATAAGTAATGGGATTTATAATTAAATAAATTGGTTTGTTAAAGAACAGATGGCTTTTAGAAACAAAAATGTGATGCAGTAAAATTTGCAATATTGGGGTGGGGAAGATGGCTCAGTGGAATACGAGCTTCCCTGGCAAGCACAAGGGCCTGAGTTCAATCCCGGGTTCTGCCAAAAAAACTCCAATATTTTCTTGTTAGAAGTAGAATCTCCATAAATGAATTTAATACACAATGTATTAATCATTGTAACTGTCCCACTAGCCTGTTTTGAAACTCTTGATGCTATTTCTTTCTCAATAAAATTAATTAAAAATTACTAACTTTACTGTTGGGATACACACCTTCTGTACTGTTTATCTTTGTAGGTAACAGTAATTACTTTCTGTAAGTCAATTAAACAACCATTTTAGAAAGATTATAACACACACACACACACACACACACACACACACACACACACACACACACACACACATATATATATATATATATATATATATATATATATATATATATATATATATTCTTTTAGGTTACATTTTACTAATGACTTCAACTGGTAATCTGGAGAGACATAATTTATTTTTTAATGTATTTAGTACAGGGTGTACAAGGTCTCTCTACGTAGATCAGACTCAGTGATTCTCCTGTTTTCAGTTTCTGAAGAGCTATAATTACAGGCACATGTGACCTGCCCAGTCTCAGTCACCATCTTAGCATGCCCCAGGGGCTGGGTCAGCACAGCACACTGGGGATCAACCCCAGCTGCTGTATTCTGCCTAACTAGGTGTTTTAATCTGCTGAGCTATCTGGATGGCCCTGAAAAGATATAATTTAGTTCTTCAAAAATACTCTATGGACCTGGGATAAAAACTCAAAAAATAACCAAAAATTCTCAATTTATAACAAATTAAAAAGAAAAAGAAAAAACTGTCAATTTTTAAAAATGGGAGCAAAGGGATAAGGAAGTTGAAAATAAGAAACAGTAGCTCCTAGTAAAATATGAATATAATGTTTAATTACTCCAGCAATCAATACTATGAAAATATTTTTACTTTAAGACAATGTGGAATATTAAAATTACTACACTCTGATTTCTCTTCAAATCATGTAAATCTTTTGCTTCGTCAGATACAATAGTTACATTTTTGTTATATAGGTCTTGCTTTATCTTTGTCTAAGCCATCCAGCAGAAAATAAAAGTAAAGTGATATTAATATACTGAGCTGTAAAAGGCTAAGTTCAACAACTTTTGACATTGCCAGTAATACTGGTAACCCAGTATTGTTATAGACCGTTGGACTAAATTGGATTACTTTGCTGAATTCATGCACTTACAGTATATGAATGGCAATGGAATACTCGTCTCTGACAAATGTAAAAACCAGGGGGATATAAATGAAGGACCATTTTGTAGTGAAAGTATCTATATCTCTGTATATACAAAATAGCATGGATATGCAGCTACTTTCTCTTAGTTCAATGAGAAGAAAGTTTTGTACTAATAGTGTTTAAACAAGATATTAGGTCTGCATCTTGTACTATGAATAACTACCACAAAGACAAGAATACACAATGTATTAATCATTGTAACTGTCCTAACAGCCTGTTTTGAAACTCTCAATGCTATTTCTTTTTAATAAAATTAATAAAAAAATTACTCACTTTACTGTTGGGATACACACCTTCTGTACTGCTTATCTTTGTAGATAACAGTAATTACTTTCAGTAAGTCAATTAAACAGCCTTTTAAGAAAAGTATTACATAGTTATTTCTTAGTAATTTAATTCCTAGAAATTTATCAATGATATTATTTAATAAAGGGATATATTTACATACTAAACTAATAAAGGTAAAACCCTTAGTGATTTTAATGATACAAACAGCCAACTGTGGCATGCCTGCCATAGGTTTGCCACCACTGTTAGAATGTTCATCTTTTTTTTGGTAGCTAAGATTTTAATGGTTTATTTTTGATTCATTCAATTCAATATTTAATGTATGTAATGATATTTAATCTTGTTTATTAATTTTGTTGAGAAAAATTGCAATGGGACAGCTTTAAAGCAGGTTGGTAGAATTACAACAATTAATACATTGCATATGGTTGTATTTGTAGTAGTCGTTCATTGC
The DNA here is from genome assembly GCA_004027165.1 of Ctenomys sociabilis. Taxonomy (NCBI): domain Eukaryota; kingdom Metazoa; phylum Chordata; class Mammalia; order Rodentia; family Ctenomyidae; genus Ctenomys; species Ctenomys sociabilis. The sequence goes on from PVKA01006345.1 coordinate 79,077, forward strand.
ACAAGATGCAGACATGATATTCAGTCCAAACACTATTAGTACAAATCTTTCTTCTAATTGAATTAAAAGAAAGTAGCTGCATAACTACCCTATTTTTATATGCAGTTACAAAATGGTCCATCATTTATATCTCCTTTTTTATTTAGTTTTGTCAGAGATGGGTATTCCATTGCCATCCAAATGTTATAGGTGCATGAATTCAGCAAAATATTCTAATGTAGTCCACTAGTCCACAATAGTAGTGGGCTATCCACAGGACTGGCAATGTCTGAATCTGATGGTTTGAGCATCCCACAGCTCACTTTTCATACTTCATTTCTACACTTTTCTGCTGGATGGTTAAGACCAAGATAAAGAAAGACCTATATAACAAGAAATGTAACTTTTGTATCTGACAAGGTCAGTCCCGTCCCTTCGGAACTTAACCTGAAATCCTGTACCATACTTTGTACACCCTTTTTCAGTGTCAGCCATGTGGATGAGTCACAGCCATTGCCTGACCAATTTGTTCTCTGTGAAAGCCTGAGAGAATGTTTCCTCTCTGTGTGACTCTTTTAGAGAGTTTCCTCTGTGGTCCCATAATCTCCTTGATCAGAAAATTTGGGACACAACTGAGTTACATGATGGTACAGTACAGTTTCTCCTAAGTTCTGAGTCCTCACTGACCTTGAAAGATGAGGGCCAAATTGTTGGCTGTCCTTGTAACCCTTTGTTTTCTCTAATTTTTGTTTTGCAAATTTAGGCTGTTAACCCTCCAGAAGAGAAGCTTATTATTGTCCTACAACATATGCAGGTGGGTTTAACTTCACTATCTCTCTGTATATCAAACATCTCAGGCATAAGACAGAGCATGTATTTTACATAAAGTATTTATATGTTAAACTTTAAGTCTCTACCGAATATGGAAAAGAAATTAAAAATATTTTTAAAAAAATGAATAAACAGTTACATACTTAAAAATGAATATCAATGTTAAAGCAATTACTTAATAACTTATACTTTGAGCAGTGAAATACTACATAACCTATATGAATGTTTTATAATAAAATGTCAATTTGTTTTTTATTTGTGGAACAGTTGATTGAACTCAGGTCCTTGCACTCTCAAGGGAAGCACTTATTCTACTGAGCCATCTCCCTGGCCCCTTAAAATGTCAAATTTTTAAAAGCATACAAAATATACCTTCAATTTTTTAGAGCATGAATGCATGTGTTGAAAAAAAATGACTGAAAATACATATAGCATCATGCTGGAAGTTGAATTTTTGATAAAGTTAATATTGTAATCGCTTTCTTTTTTGGACTTGCTTTTTAAATTTTAAAACCTCAAGAGTTTTATTTTAATGGAAAAAAAATTTGTATTTACTAAAAAAAAGTGCCTATGGAAAGCATGATGTTAGTAGGCAGCACAAGCATGCTTACATTTGAAACCAGAGATGTGTTGCTTGGAGCTGAATTCTGACTCTCCACCTTTAACTTCATAGGCTGAAGTCCTAACTTCCAATGTCAACTTTTTGCATATGGGCCTTTTGAAGTCTATTTAAGGTCAAATAAATTTATGAGATTGGGGTTGACCTGAGAGAATTTGTGACTTTGTAAGAAGAGAGATTTATTTCTCCGTGTGCAGAGACACACAGTAAGAAGATGAATATCTATAGGTTAAAAATAGGAACTTTATGAGAACCTAGTCAATCTGTCACCCTTATCTCATAATCTCTAGACTCCAGAACTGTAAAAAACAATTCTTTATTATTTAAGCCTTCCAGTATGATATTTGATTATAGTAGCCCAAAGGAACTAAAATAATAGTTTGTCACTTATTGATTTTACTTCTGAATGTTTTTATATTTCTAAAAAGGAACTAAATAGGACTAAATAGATCTATAATTAGAAAGTTATATTAACCCAAAGTGTGGGGATTTACTCTAGATTTTGAATAAGATTTAATATTTAGAAGAAGTGTGAACATATTCCTACCATGAATCAGGAATAAATGATCAGCAGAAAAGTATAAAAATGAGGTATAAAAAGTGAAGTCATATTAATAGGCTGAGCTGTAAAAGGTTCAAGTCAACAACTTCTGACATTGCCATTCCTATGGTTAACTACTATTATAGACTACTAGACTATATTAGATTATTTTGCTGAATTCATGCACCTACAATATTAAAATGTCACTGGAATACCCACCTATGACAAACTAAAGAAAAAAAGAGGATACAAATGGAGGACCATTTTGTGTCTCTATATTCAAAATAGGATAGTTATATAGCTACTTTCTCTTAATTCAATTAGAAGAAAGATTTGTACTAATAGTGTTGGGATAGGTTATCACGTCTGCATCTTCTACTATGAATAACCACTAGGAAGACCACAATTTGCAATGCATTAATTACTGAAAATTTCCTATTGATTGGTTTTGAAATTCTTATTGCTATTTGTTTTCCAATAAAATTATTTTTAAAAGAAGATCTGAACAGTAGAAAAGAAGCACATAATTTTCTCGGGAAACAAAATAGGTAAAACTCTTGAAGATACAGATATAAGAAAAGATTTTGTGAGCAGAACCCTGGTTGAACTAGAAATAATATGAAGAATTGGTATATGGAATCATGACAAACTACAAAACTTATACACAGCATAGTAAACCACTAACAGAGTGAAAAGTCAACCCACAGGAGAAATATTTTTGCCAGTTACTTCCCCAAAAGAGAATGAATATTTATTTATTTATTTATTATTATTATTTTTTTGTCTTTTTTGAGACAGGGTCTCACTATGCAGTTCAGGCTGGCCTAAGCTCACTTTGTAGCTCAGGCTGGTCTCGAACTCACAACAATCCTCCTGCCTCAGCCTCCCGAGTGCTGGGATTACAGGCCTGCGCCACCACGCCCAGCTGAGAATGAATATTTAAAGAATAAATTCTTTATGCATCAAATAATATGTACAGATATTTAAAAAATTAGGTCACAAAAGGTCAAGAATCAATTAAAATTGGGCATCTGATATGAATATAAAGAAATACCAATGGCTGATAAACACATGAAAACCTGCTCATCCTTACTGGGCATTGGAGAAATGCAAACTGAGACATCACTGAGATTCCATTTCACTTTATAAACAATGGCTACAATCAAGAAATCATACAATAACATAAGCTAGTGAGGCTGTAGTGAATAGAAAAGAATCCATTTTTCTCATTTGGGGACTGATAACTGATACAACTACTATAGAAATCAGTAAACACACTCTTCATAAAACTGAAAATACAAATTACATTTGACCCAGGTTTTTCACTTCTTGGTATCTTCCCATAACAGTTAAAGTCATCATACCATATCAATGCATGTATACCCATGCTTTTAGAAACACAATTCAAAAAGCTAAGTGTTGCAAGCAGTCTATATGTCCATCAACAGATGCATGGATAAAGACAACATGTGTTTCTACAAATAAAATATTGCTCTTCCATAAAGCAAAAGAACTGGAATCATTTTTTGGAGAATGGATGAACCTTGAGGCCATAATGATAGGTGAAATAACTTTGACACACAAGCTCAAATATCACATAGTTTATCCAAAATGAAAGATGCAACTTAGATATATGCGTAAATATGTAAATAGTATTATATAAACCTATTGCATAAGTATATACACATGAAAGAAATAAAGATAATAAGACAATAGAGAGAGATAGAATAATAAAAGTTATTGTAATCCAGTTAGGGCAAAATAACTAAATGTGTACCTTGATTTAGATAATTTTATATTTTATGCTCCTTGGCCTTGAAATTTCATTATCTCTATCTCTCTAGGATCTTATAAGATTGTACTCCATAAGTTCTTATAACATAAAAGAATTTGATGCTGGAAAAATAGAAATGAATGCAGGTAAGGGGAAAAAAGTATAGAAATGTGTTATGTACATGTAAGTGTCACAGAAAATATAATCATTATGTATTGCATTATGTAGTAATAAAATTTTAAAAATAGGTAAATATAAATGAAGTGAATGAAGACTAAATCAAAAGCCTTTTGAAGGGAGCAGTTAATACTTAAATGTTTTTACTCTGTTCTTATTTCTTTTCAATTTCTTATAATTTTTTTGTTATTGTTCAGTTTAGTTTCATGTGTTCTTTAAATGAATCTTGGCTGGGGAGATGGCTCAGTGGAATAAGTGCTTACCAGGCAAGTGCAAGGGCCTGAGTTCAATCCCCAGTTCCGTAAAAAAAAAAAAATAATAAAAAAAATAAATGAATCTTACACATTTATATCTGGAAATCTGAACAACTAATTTGAAGATAGCATCATGTAATACAGCAGCCACTGTTGAATTCCTATTTACGTAGTGAAATCTTGTATTGTTTCTAATGCTATTTTTATCACTATTTTGTGTTTTTTAAAAAATAAAAATAATATTGAGATTGAATAATAAAAATTCACTTATGAAAATTAAGCCCAGGATCAACTGGATCCACTGATGAATTATACTGAACATTAAAAGAAGAAGTCATAACAATTATGCCTTTGTCATTCCCAAAAATTAAGAGAAAAAGAATTATTCCTAACATATTCCACAAAGTAAGTAGTATAGACACTAAAACTAGATATGGACACACACACACACACACACACACACAAATAAATACTAAAGGTGAATATGTTTGATATGGAGACTCCTCAAAAGAATAGGACTAGAAATCCCATTCAATCCAGCTATCCCCCTACTGGGAATATTCCCAAAGGATTTGGATACATTGTATCATAGAGATATATGTGTACCTATGTTTATAGCAGCACAATGTGTGATAGCAAAATCTTGGAAACAACCAAGATGTCCATCACATGAGGAATGGTTGAAAAAGATGTGGTATTTCTATATAATGGAGTTTTACTCAGCTATTAAGAATGATAAGTTTGAAGCATTTATACTGAAGTGGATGCCACTTGAACATATACTCATAAGTGAAATAAACTAGACACACATATGTAAATATCGTATAGTCTCCCTAGTATAACAAGCGAAAAGCAGAAATACAAAAGGAAATGTATAACAAGTAAAATCAATTGAGTCAGATAAGGCAAAGTGAATGGCATAAGCTGCAGGATACTAATCA